>RXPK01002430.1:0-114422 GCA_004143645.1 Protaetia brevitarsis | reverse complement strand
AGCCTCTACTTAACTAAGTTTGTTATTAAGGAAAACTGGTGCAAATAACTGTTAATTAGTCATGAAACATGAAAGAAATTAACGTATAATAAATGGCGAGGTTATGAAAAAAAAAAACATATTTTTGACGTTATCAATTGGTTATAGTTGGTTGATTTGCAATCAATATGTAGTTAACCTAAATTTGACTTCAGATGCGGCTTTTTAGGCAAGAAGAAAATATTGCCTCATATACATATTCTTAGCCGCTCTAGACTGATTTGCTTAATCTCACTTTGAATACCTTAAACTTTCTCTATGTTTACATACAATAAACTTCTATCTTTTTATCGTCTCTAGCAACCAAATAATTTAAACTTCTGGCCATTATTATAACTATTAATGTTATCAAAATGGTAGGTAATTTTAAGTTTCGACGTGGAAATTACTAGAAATAATTAATTGGGGATATTTAAATTTGTTGCTTAAATTTATGTTTTTACGGTTGATGATAAATAAAGATAATTGTTACTAAATGATACAAAAGAACAGATACATTTTCCCTTGTCACCCTCCATATAGAGTACTAACTGGGACCTACTTTTTCTCTAATTTAATAATTTTAAAAAGAGATGTTTAATTTCCATAATTAAAAAAATCATTACCGTGAAACAAAGTATATCCACATCTCTTGGATTAGTTAGATTTACTTATTTTGCAATTGAATAGTTATAATTACGAACAAAAGCAAGTTAAAAGAAGATTTGCATAATTTGCAATGTTACAGTTTGGAAGAAAATACTGCGATTTGGTAATTACTGATATTATTTTAATGATTTAGTTTTTATTATTCGTTATTATCATCATTGGGTTTTGTTACACAATGCTATTAACTTTAATTTTATATATTCCTATCTAAATAAATAAATATAACGAAAAAGGGATCTCAAAAAAAGGAAAAAAAAAATAAATTAGTTTATAAAATTATAGGGAACTCAAATTTACTTTACAAATGGTACAATATTATTTTGCTCATGAAAAATATGCAAAGCTCATGCCCGACATATAGTAACAGTATTTAGGTTTTGATATACCCCAGGCAACCAAATTTAAATTTCCTGCAATTATTCTTAGTAACATCAACGTTGAAACATGAAATTACTAACAATTTTGTATTACATTAATAGTTATTTTAATACCTTTATGTTGAAGTTATTAAAAATAATTGTGAGAAATTTAAATTTGGTTGCTTGGGATGCAGCAAACAATTTTACTTAGTTTTGATTTGGTGCCTCGGTTCGTAATTACTGAAATTCTCTTGTTTTTCGAAAAAATCGGGGTAACTTACTTTAAGAGCTACATGGTGATCAACTGAATGTGTCCGAAATTGGTATCAAAAAGGCCCCTAAATCGATTAACTTATATGTAGTTCATATTTATTTTGTGTATTGGTGTAAATGCGTGTAAATATTAAACATAACCGATAAAACAAAAAAATTCTGATGAGCTACCTAATTGCACAATGGGGCTAACTTCATTTTTTTTATTGCTAACCTCTGACCTCAACTTTAATCGCTCTGTATGTATAAAAACTAAATATTTAATTATTATTTTTGTATTTAGTATTATTTCTTATTTTTTTAGAATACTAAAATGGACGCAGATCAAAAAATTCAAAACGAGATTCTATCTGCTGTAATATTTATCCCAATAAATTCAAACTGAAACTTAAATAATTTTCTAAAATATTCTTGTGGTTTTTACTATAACTTCTTTTATGTTTAACGAAACAACAATACTTTAGCAGAAAAACAGCGAATGCCAAAAGCTTTCTATCCTAATTAAAGACTTTGTTCATGAACATGAAGAATTATTCTTCTTCTTTGCCGATAATTTTGAGTTGTTCCTTATTTTCAATGGTATATTTTTGTTCTTCAAATTGTGAAAAAGACAGAATCGTTGGTATTGGTCTTATTGTTAGATTTATTTGAAACCGTTATTCATTTATAATAAATGAAATATAATTGTCTATCAATCTGTTGAACTGTTTAAACGAGATCATTGCTTGGTTCTGTATGGTAAATGTATTAAAATTGCAAGAATTATAAGAGAAGAATAGTAAACATATTAAGCATTTTGTTTAACATTTTTTCTTCGACATATTTTTTTTCATACTTACAACGTTTCTTCGTTTTTATTTTCCACATATTATTAATTTTTGCTGTTTTAATGCAGAAATATTTTAATTTTAATACATTTTATCAGAAAATAAAAGAATTAGTTTTAGCTTAGGATGATCTATCGGTCAAAATTGAAGCAGATATAGATCCATAAAGAAATAAAGACTTTTTCCATGTATCTTTTAAATTTAATTTAATCTTTCACCAATTCATGAAAGGTTTGATGATTTACTTCAATAAATAAATTTTATTTTAATTTTCAAAATATTGTTTTACTTGAGAAAAAGCGTATTTTTACATCGAACAATAAAAACCTCTGTATAAGCATAATTTTGAAATTTTAAAAATAAACTTTAGCTATGCATAACAAAAATATCAAGTATAATTTTATCATAGATATAAACATCTCAGTTTTTTTTTATTAATAATCTTTAACAAAAAATTATTACCCTAAATTTCAGCAATCTGTGATGTCCACTGCCCCAAACAGACTCCACTAATAAATCACTATCAATAGAAAATCCAACTTCTTTTTCACTAGCATCCTTTTCATTCAACGAAACCCGAGCGGAGTACTTATAAGTCCATGCCTTTCCCGCTTCGAAAAACTGTTTATCCGAGAATCCACCCGCTCCAGCAGAAGCCGAAGATATCAACACGAAACCATAACAAAAACCACAATACAAAATTAAAAACACCGCCGCAAAATTCTGCGATAGAGGTAACATCTTCATTAGATATATTTATTTGCGAATAAAGTTCTTTCTTCACTTGCGACGAGCACGTGGTAAGTTTTTCTGGTAAACTGATGTGCTGCACGGATTTACTTCTTTGCCTTATCTGCCGGCAGTTCATAGGTTAAAGTTAAAAGTATATATATACACGTCAGCTTGGACTGTTTCAATGGTGATATTGCTTTGTCGAAGAGTGCACAATAACTCGGAACTGAATCATGCACAGTTTGACGTTATCCCCTCTAAACCTGGACACGGCATTATCTCTCAATTAAGTTGCCTTACTGCGCTAGGAAACAATAATATCTTTGCCGGTCGTTGCAAGGTGGAGTCCTGCAAAGTAAACAATTTGAGCTATTCATATATTCGGTGCTTAACAATGTAGATATGGTCGGTTTGTATTTCAAAATTGCCATTCCAAAGATAAGCAGGAATAAAAATAAAACGGATAATGAATGTCCTACACGACGTGTTTTACATTCATTTAAGGTCAGTTACCAATTATAATTATTATAAGTAAATTAGAAATTATTTATTTTAATAAATATAAAATTTGACTAAAAATAAATATAATTAAGACGTTTACTATTATAAATAAAATCTCAGTGAACCAAATTCAAATTTCCCGCAATTATTTTTAGTAACTTCAACATTAAAGCATGAAATTACCTACGATTTTGTATTAGATTAATAGTTATTTGAACACCTTTAAGTTGAAGTTACTAAACATAATTGCGGGAAATTTGAATTTGGTTTACTGGGATGGTTGTAACTCGTAATAAAATTTTAGGCCATGAAATCCTTACAAAGACAGTGATAAAACATTCTAGACCAGGATTTTTTTTTAAAAACGAGAATGGTATAAAACATTCATCAAAAAATAAATTGCAGATGTGTGTGCTGTGTGACACCAGCAATTGAGAATTCTTGGGTGTAAATAAAGCTTTCAGGGAACGTTATTTACATTTCAACAGAATATGAATTGATTCAAGGTTTAAACAGAAACATAAATAGAGAGAAAAAACCTTTATACATAGGATAATGAAATACATTGTAGTTTTGATGACGGCGCGGCGTGTTTTTTAGATGATAAGAAAATTGAAAATACATGCTATAAAATAAACAGGGAAATATTCCGCCAAAAAAATGTGGCGATTATTGAGTCGACGGCTTTGTTTAAAATATATTTATATATATTTAACTTATTTCAAGTTTATTACAACATTGGTAGACTTTTAACGATATTATTTGAAGAAAATGCTTCTAATCTCCTAATCTAAAAGAATCAAAATATGCTGCAAATTATTATTGCTACCTGCAGGGAATATAGAATTCTAAACAGATGTAATTATCAGAAAAGTAAAGGGTTAGGTTTTAAAATTAAAATTTGTGATTGCTATACCCATTGCTACTTATTCAACAAATTAAATTGCTGTTTACAAACTTATGCGGTAAATATTAATGAAGCATTTACTTGTTTTATAAAAGAAGAACTTGCATTAACAATTATTTACAATAATATTGCATTTATATACATAACAAACATTGTAAGAAAGCAGATTGTTCGTCAATCTCAGTTAGTGCTAAAATATTTGTTTTTGAATTTGATACATTTAATACTTTCTCATTTCTACTGCTTGGAGCTGTATAGCTACATAAAGACAGTTTCTAAACAGAAACAAGAAACATTTTTTAATACATAGAAGAAAACTTTATATAAAATGCAATATTTAAGAATACTAAACAACAACAATAATGAATACATCAACAGTAGTGTAATCAATCAATGTAAATCTATGAAAATCACATTGTCCCGAAACTAAGAAGGCTGATTGATATATTGTCTATTGCTAAAGTAATACTCGCGAGCATAAATCAAACTAAGTAACTAATGGCTGTGTTCGCAGAGGAATTACAAACTAGTCAGAGCCAATCATATATCGTGAAATCAGTCAGAAAACCGTTTCGGATTTCCTTGAGCCAATCGAATCGCGTCTGACTAGTTTGTGATTCCTCTGCGAACACAGCTATTATCAAAGCAGCATTAACAAGTAATATAATTTTAAGATCCCATCACTATATGTTTTCTTAAAAAAACAATTATCTCTACCTAACATCAAACGAGTTAAATACATATATAATATACCTCTAAATGAAGCCGAGGCGTTTTTGTTGTTATGTATTTTTTTTGCATTCGGTATTTCTAAAGGAAACGCCGCCAGCGAAACTACAATGTGTTTTTATTTCATGTATAAACCTTTTTTCTCTCTATACATTTATATGTCTGTTTATCACTGATCGCTATAATACATATAAATAAGTGATTTATGGCTTTGATAAGTGAATATTTCCTCCGAAAGCCGCATTTACACCCAAAGAATTTTAAAATTCTGGATTGCCGGTGTCCGGATTTTCCTGCGAGAAGTGGACATTAAGAGGAGATAAATACAAAGGCATGAATCAATAAATGGCGCCGTCTGTTAAATTTATAAACAACATAAGTAACTAGTTTGAATATATCTAAATCTATACGAACGATTGTAGAGATGTTGTTCTAGGCACCCCTGATAATTAATAATAAACTCTTTAAAGCCCGCTCCTTAATTCCATGGATAACTAAACATAAATATGAATTAAAAAATAATAATCAAATATTTTTGTAGTTATTAAACATATAGGCACTAAACCTTGATACTGTACTTCTGTAACAGTGTTCTATGGAGGATGTTCCATTTAAAATAAAAAAGTTAACATCAGTATTTGCGGATAAACCGGAAGTATGATTTGGATATAAATATACTCATCGAATTCCCGATTTCTATTTAATTAAATGTGAAAAGTCTTATTAAAACGAAGGTAGCCATATTAATAAAGATATTTGAAATTTTCAATATCATATATCGGTTATGTTGTTTTAATATGAATTTCAAAGAAAATACTATTCTAAGTAGAAATAAGAATTTTAGTCATTATAAATTATAATGCAACAGTAACAAAGGAGTACCTAAATAATATAATCTATGAATGGACGGCCGTATTCCAGCAAACTACAGCGGTTCATTTAAGTACTCTCCTTAGCATGTAGATGCCGGGATTTCGATTATGCTGCTCTCCACTGTACATGCATACTTTTGCACTTACATAAGTATTTTGTACTATTTGTTTGTCCGTTTTAATAATTTTGCGTTTTTAAATTTAGCGCCGTAACAGATGGCGCGAAATTCAAATTATTTTTAAAAATTTAAACTTAATTTTATGGCGTATTTGTCGCTAAAACGAATTACTATTTATTAATTATTAATATGCACTACAGATAATTGCATCTGCATATATTTAATAACAATATATGTAATATATAATATATTAATCGAAAAAATCGGCATGGAAGTAAACTGTACGTTACGCAGATTCAATTAATTAATTTATGTACGTGAAGTCACCTTGAAAACATGCTTCTGCCTAACATAAATTCCCAGAATTTACACGTAAATTATTTCTCATAAGTAGGTATATTTTTATACAAGTTAATCGATATTTAGTCGAATCAAATTCAACGCAACGTTTTATTTAATTGTCATCGTTCAATTAATTGAGACTAAATAAATACCATGGCAAGTACAGCTGACTAACTATTTCAACATCCTCGGAATTCAATACACCAAGTAGGAGAACAAACCGCACATTCCTCTTATTACATTGCACTATATCACTTCTACATAGGCGATTAATTCACCCGGGTAACTTCAACACTGACCGGTTGACGATAAAACTCGTCCGTGAATGTGTGAAAGACCGGAATTTTTACTCATTGTAATTCTTCCAGTGATTATTCAGCCGACAATTTTATAAGATACCGTTTCTTGCGGGCGAAACATTTCTGTTCGATTTCGTTGGGAACGGAAGAGTTACCCGGCTTTAACAAGCCCACTCCTCAACATCCTAATTAGAAGAAATAACATACATGATTTTAGGATAATGACCTGTTAAAGTACTGTTATTTTTGTCATATTCGTGCTCCGGGTTTAAAAACAGGGATGAATGAAACAATTATTAAAATAAGAAAAGATAAAATACTATTAATATCTCCATCTTTTTAAATTAATTGCAAATCTAATTTATTCTCTTTTATTTTAAATTTGTATTTTGATGCTGAGTATTGCTCCCTGTTTTCCTGTAATACCGACCACATTCTGCGTCGCAATTTGTTAATATTAGTCAATAGATGCCGCAGTATAATATGCCACGCCTTTAACTAAATTACAATTTCCTACAATTTGCTTTTTGTTTACCTATAATACCGATAACATTTCATATTACAATTTGCTGTTATTAACCAACAGATGTCAACACAACTATCCGACTTCTTTCTGAAGATATTTATTTAATATAATATATTTTTAATAAATTATTACCACCACCTCTTTACGTAAATACATCTTGTGATTTCTTATACGTCTGTTCATATTAAAATAAATTTCTTCATTACTATTTAATGAATGTTATTTCAATATAAAATTAACTTTGAACGACGGACAATCTGCTTCAGAATATCAATAATAGATGGCGCCGCCATTAATATTGGCGCGAAAACCTATTTTATTTTGATTTATGTTTAAATGATTTTCCTTTAAATATTCTATTAAAAAGATTTTCATTTTAATACTAAAAAAAAATGGATGGATTTCCGACCGAAGAGGAAGAATTTGAACTAATGTACAGCGACGAATTGGAGCTTTTAAAGGAGCAAGACGGTTGTTTAATTCAAATTAGAGGTTATGTAAACGTCAAAATAAATTAATTTCGTCTATTTTATAGCTAATTTCCAAAGTCAAGCTGAAATTGGCTCACAGAATCAGAATAGAACATCGAAAATTCCAACTGCGCAACAATTGAAGTCAAATAGTTCATCAAATAAAGCAAATGATGGATTTCCCACTGAAGACGAGGAATATGATTTAGTGCGATGTGATACAAATATTAATATACACGCGGCAGGTCCGTCTAAAAATCCTTTCAAATTGTGATATTAGATCTGGAAATTTTAACCGTGCTAATGAATTTCCAACGGAAGAAGAAGAATTTGAGTTGATGAATGCCGACGACTTGGAATTATTACGAGAACAAGGTAAGTTATCACAATTAATGAAGTGTTTTTTTAGCATGCATATTGTAGATATTGGTGAACGCATACCTAAATCTAGAAAAGTATTGAATTTTAATAAATCATCACAAAATGGCGAGACACAAGGCACAAGGTCAGATGGTTTTGATTCTGATTTTGTTCCTCTATCCAGTGAGAGCGAAGGGAATAATATTTCAAAGCCTAATGAAGTTGAAGTTCAAACTAATACAAATAAACGCACTATTGAGGAGTTATTTGGGGATATAGATGATTTACTGTCAGAAGATGTTAGGAAAAATTACGAATCGGCATCGAAGAGGCACAAAAAGGGAAGCAAAGAAAATGCTGATTTGGCACTGATAGAACATATTTTAACGTTGCGGAAGTTATCGAATGAACAAAATCTTGGTATAAACTTTGGGAGAGACTACACGTCATTGCAGAAGAAAAATGCTGATAATATTTCACGTATTGTGCCGAAATATCCGTTTGTCGGAGTTAACAATCATAATGGAGATAGAATTTATGTGCGATTCCATTCTGAAGAATATGAAAAGGAGGAAATGAAACGTGTTACCGACCGTATGAATTTTACTGGGTAATGGGACAGGCTTTCAAGGACACATGGACAGGAAGCTGCAAATCTTGTATTATCACTTTAAATTTTGTAATTTATTGTAAGTAAATGCTAATGAGGTGATATTTCAGATAAATCAAAGTTTAAATTTATCTGAAACTGATGGAACGGAAATTACAAATAATGAAGATCTTCAAGTTGATGTAGTGAATAATAAGAGTTTATGGGTCGATTTATACAAACCGAGGAAATATTATGAACTTTTGAGTGATGAAAGCACCAATAGGATACTCCTTCGTTGGTTAAAACTGTGGGATAAAGTGGTTTTTGGTATTAGGCCGAAATTGAAACAAGTTAAACAAAACGAGAAGAATTTTAATAATCGGTTTAAGAAGCAGATTTTATCGCTGGAGCTGGATGAACATGGAAGACCCGAATATAAAGTTGCTTTATTATGTGGACCACCAGGATTGGGTAAAGTAGGCTTTTTTGTTTTTTAATTTTTGTTTCAAATTGGATAATCTTTTTTCCATCCTTAGAGCGATCCTATATAGCTATATTATTAGGAATAATTAAAAAATGTACACAATTACAGTTTAAATCAATATTTATTAATAAAGCGATAGTTTCGGCCTAAGCCATCTTCAGGCTTAAATGTCAAACTGAGAAATTTCGACCAATTACTTGATAAAATTAAAAACAATACACACAATCTCCAAAACTATATGAAAATTAATTAATTTTTCAATTGTATACGAATAAAATGTAAAAATGTTTTATTTTGATTAATTGTCGTACATCGATATCAGGAGATACTATGATAGTATCTCCTTTTGTTGTATTACTTTTTTAACTTTTTTAAAATTTGAAATTTTTAAAATGTGTGTTTTTAATTTTTATTTTTCTCACGTCATTTGATCGATGTTTCCCAGTTTAACTTTATTAATAAATAGAGATTGATTCCAACTGTAATTATGTGCGTTTTTTTTATTATTTGTTATATTTTTTTTGTTAATTTTTTAAAAATATTAATTTTTTTTTTCACGTAAGTTCACAATAAATTATTATATTACGGCTCTCAATCTTACATATGTTTTAATTTTGGAGGGTAATAACAGTAAATTTATTTGTGGAAAAGATTTTTTAAAATTGTGTATTTGTGTTTTGTGTACGACCTATCCAAAAATCAAGCGAAAAGGTTACATTTCCGGTGGAACCATTTCAAGATCATTGGAAAAACATTTTTTTTTTTGTAAAACTAGTTGGTAATTTATACACAATCTTCGCAAATAAACTGCGTTCACTGTCCTAAAACTTTCACTCATTATTTCCATTATTTGATCGGTTTTATGATTTTTCTCAAAAATACTATTAGATTTTAATGTACAAAGAGAAGAAAAGTTTTTTAAATATATTTAAAACAACATGTTTAGGCTCACAAATACCATCTTCAGATCATAAAATGTCATGGTATGACATCTAAAAATTATAAAGTCAAAAATTGACATTCAAAAAAGCACAGGGTAAAACAAAAGAGACAAACAAAAACAAAACAACAGATTAAAATTAAAATTAACTGTGAAACAGTTTACACGAATATGGAATCAAGACTGCAGAAAGCAGGAAAGGACGTTTTTCTTGTTTTTATACATTCCCACTTGGCAAAATAACATGACTATAACGTCGTCTAAATGTTATCTTGTAACGCGAAATGTTACAAAAATATATACAATGTACCACATGCAGTAACATTTCTACGACTGTTTAATGTCCACCTAAGCGATGTTACGAAACAATATTTCCCAGTAATGTTAATACGAGGTCTTCGAGTAACATTACTTTAACGTGACGATTAATGTTGAAGTACAGCTCTTCCGTAACATTTCTCATATGTTAAAGAGAAATATTGATACAGTGTGGCAATTAAATGTTTCTATAAATATATGTACACTAATGTTTCTATTAGGATCTTTTATTTACTCCAAAAGTTCTTGCTGCATTATACAAGAAACATGATGTTGAGGTTTATCGAGAAGTTATATTAATTAATGTAAAACGGAATCTCAATCACTCTTATTGAAATTTAATGTTAATATTATAATTTCATGTTACCCTCGATAGATCGGGCCCCTCTGTTTATACGAATTTATCTTCACTTACTATAATTACAATATTAACATTAAACATTAATGCCAGAAAAATATAATGGATAAGACATTTTTATAATATAACATTATAAGTCTTATAAGTCTTTGTAGTTATTTTTGTAGATACACTAAAATGGTCAATCATATATCATATAGTTCTATGTAAAAACTAAATAGTAATACTATGAATAATATTATAAATAGCTATTTAAGTAAACGAAATACATTAATAAATACTTTAAAAAGTAAAATGCTGCTTACAGAAGACAAAAAAGGGATTTATTGATTAAAAAAAAAGTACCCCATAATCTGTTTCCAATACTGAAGTTTATTAAAATGGAATTTAATCATTTTAATAAACTTCAGTATTGGAAACAGATTATGGGGCACATAAATTAACATGAATAGAATCTAAACAAAAACTCACAACACATGAGAAAAACGCCCCGAATGCATTTTATTCCTTTGAACATTTTGCTGTTTTTCTATCAAATCTTTGTTTTGCATAACGAAACCATTCCATGACAGTTATTTCGTATTCTGTATCTGTGAGTACAATATTTCTTCTAATTCTCTCTGAAATTAAAAAAACATACATACCGTCAAAAATAGAGATCAGAAAAACTATTTTATTTATATGAAAATTGAGGATAAGCTGCATTTTATATATAACACTGTTAATAAATAAATAATAATTAAAATTATTGTAAAATTTGTATTTGATCAAGAATTACTATCAATTCTAAGAATGACATTACGTGACATTGCTCATCCTTATAGCACAACAGGTAGGTTTTACTACAACATATATAGGTTATGATATACATAATACATACCTGTCTTAAAGATCTTGGATGAATTTGAAAGGATCGACATACCTATTTTAGCATTATAAATAAAACTTACCTGATAATGTTGATTCATTATTGACGGGATTTTTTTCTCATCAAAACAATTGCGACGCACTATCCCAAGATGGTCCTATCTACGCCTTGTCCAGTTACGATTACCGTATATTGCGAAAGAGGGGGTTCACAGGTTCACGCCAACTCGTGTATGCGCGATACGAAAAAACTTGTAATGGCAAGCGATACTAACTTTTACAAGTGCGCAGTGCGCAATCACAATTCCACTAATATTATTATTATAGGCTACAAAAATTTCATCACCATTATTTACTTTATAGAGAAAATTTGCTCCATTAGTTTTGTGTTTTCAAAATTCTAAATTTGCAGAAACATATATGAAGGGTGCACGGGAATAACGATCAAAGTCCATATTCATACATTAAGAGATAAATGAATTTTAAAGTTTGACACTTAAAGGTTTAAAACGAAACTACATTATAGCAACTTTGATTTCTACGGACTATGACCGTTTTTGAAATAGTTTGAACGCGCATTATTATAATACTCAGAATTTCCTACAAAATGGCACCCTTATCTCATTTTCACAAAAAATGGACTTTGATCGTTATTCCCGTGTACCCTTCATATACGTACCTATCTTACACTTTATAAAATGTAAATATGTTAATGTTACAAGCGCAAATGTTGTAACATTCCTGGTAATGATTCACCTTGTAAATATGGCAATGTTACAACTAAATATTACCTCAACATTTCTGACAACAAAGTCTTTAAAATATTTTTTCCTGATTACATTAAAATGTTACTGTAATGGCCTGCAATATTTCTATCATTATTTAATGTTGCTGCAAAATTGCAGTAACATGTTTTTGTTTAACATCGCTGTCTAGTAAATAATGTAATATTACTGGGATATCTGCAACATTATTTGCCAAGTGGGTTATTACATACCACATTAATGGATTTCAACGTACGACACTATTAGGTTTGTTTAAACGAGGATTGTTGAAAGCGGATTTTCACCATTAATTTGAAATGCATGTGTGCATGACTGATACTAATGTTTGGATATCATTGTTTGATTAAAGCTATTAATCCCTTATTATTTGAGCACCTCCAATCGTTAAACGTAGCAATATCTTGTCCAATAATTCCTTTAAAAAATGTATATACAGTCGTTCAACCTAAAAACAGTGATTAACCAGGCATTTTTAGAAAGAAAAAAAAAACATTAAAATACATATTTAAAATGTTTTTCAATCACCCCTAACTTTTCATATCCTTAAAAATAATACCTTTCCCTATTCAAAAACATTTTTTCCCAGGCAAAACAACCCTAGCGCACATGGTTGCCAAACACGCCGGTTACAACGTGGTCGAGATCAACGCTTCAGACGACAGAAATTTAGATAGCTTCAGAACAGCCCTAGAGAACGCCACGTCGATGCGTTCAGTCCTGGACCAAGAGAAACGACCCAATTGCCTGATCTTCGACGAAATCGATGGCGCCCCATCGCCATCCATAGACTTCCTCATTAAATTCATCAACGGGGGCCACGTCATCAAACCGAAAAAAGGCAAGAATCGCACGAAACACGTCCTAAAACGTCCCATCATCTGCATCTGCAACGACGCCTACGTCCCATCGCTACGACCTCTGAGGCAGATAGCTTTCGTCGTCAATTTTCCGCAGACTTCCAGCACGAGACTGGCTGAGAGATTGAGCGAGATCGCGAGGAGGGAACAAGTGAAGAGCGACATGGGGACTTTGCTCGCGTTGGCCGAAAAGAGTCACAACGATATCAGATCCTGTCTGTCCTTCTTGCACTTCTTCAAATCTCAGAATAAACCGGTCACATTGAGCGACGTTTTAAAGACTAGCGTCGGGGAGAAGGACGTGCAGAAAGGATTATTTTCGGTGTGGAACGATATCTTTCAAATTGAACGCGCCACCGTTAAAAAGGATTCGGAGGAAAAATGCGTGGATGTCAGTGTGAAAACGCGCATGAGTAAAGTGTTGGAGACGGTGCAATCTTTCGGGGATTACGATAGAGTTATGCAAGGTGTTTTCGAGAATTATCCTAAGGTGAATGTCAAAGATTCGTCGTTGAGCAGGACTTGTGAGGCTTTGGATTGGTTCTGTTTGAACGATATGCTTAATAAGCACGTGTTGACCAAGCAAGATTATAGCCTAACTACTTATCTGCCTTATGGATTTGTTGTGTGGCATTTGGTGTTTGCCAGTTTTGGTTGGCAGAAGATCTCTTACCCTAATAGGAATTATGAGGTAAGTTGGAAACTGCTGATTGTTATTATAATATTTCAAGGTAAGTGTAGGTAAAATGATTATTTCAATAAATATTTTAATTTTGAAATGACACAGCGTAGATGGTTTGATGACCCTTTCTACGGAATATTTGCATAGTTTGTACACTCTGTATATTTATTGTTTTAACCAACGTCGTTGTTGTATCATACAGTAGAGACAATCTACTGATTTAACTATTTTTTCTCAAGTATTGCTATAATGACAAAAAGAAGCTATGTTTCTCCTTGTCGCACAGAAAAAGATACAAGGATTGATTTCATGAATGTGACAGATAGAGATGATCCTATTACTGCTTAAGTTTAAGTACAATACTTAAATAGTGAATCGTTTCCGGTTTCCATTATGACACCTGTCAGTTATCAAATCTAACCTGAATCACAGTTGAAGTTTGTCGCGGTCACGTGGATAGCACAACGTCCCTGATTAGCGGACAGCCGAGGGAGCACGTGGGAAAGCGTAGGTACGCAAGCGAACAAAAAAAGTCGGCAGCTAGCGTTATAAGTGAGCGGACGTGTCGTTCGTCTGAACGCGGCGGTTGAGAGGTCCGCCATTAAGCACCGGCCACAACACAGTTATATATTGGTAAAAGTAAATAGCGTAGCGGACTATTTTATCCCCGTTATTGCTGAATACCTGAGCCATTCATTGTTGCTGCCGGAGAAGAATACTGTCGCGACTTTCCCTAAATGTCGCGCCCCTTTGCTCAAGGGTTGGGGGTTTGAGCTACTCGCTTCTCTAATGTTTTATATATAAGTAGGGAATATTAAAATGGTACTTATCCTGGGGCTGCGCTTGATGTTTTTTTGATTGAAACACTTTATAAAAAATTATTACTAATTTTATTAACACCACACGCTTCGGAGATCACAACCTCAGCCAATCCCCCTCACGAGCGCGGTACTGGAAAATCGCTGACGTGGTTCCGGTAATCCGATTGTCAACTCTGAACACATCTTTTTCTCAAATCTAACTTATTTCTATGTCGTGGAACTTTCCGTGGCAATACCAGATATTGGTAAAAATAAACGCTTAGTGGGATAATGGGACACATTATTATATTGAGTAAGATTCTGGCCATTTGTTTAGTGCTGAGAAATAAAGCACCGTAAGTGAGGAATCCAGCAATTAGTTATTAGATTGCGTGAGCTGAAGTGTTGTGCTAATGTGTGTTGGGAGTTTTTCTATCCAGAGAGTACGAAGACGGAGCTATCTCGAGCCGACCGACGAACGAAACCGCTTCCTGTGTCGAAACCCAAACGACCACGCCTAGAGCCGAAGGACCGCCAAAATTATTATTTGTAAAATCAGAAATTATAATTTTGTTTATCGTTTACTTTAAATTTAATATTCAATATACAAGGGGGGCCTATTCATTATTTTGTCTACCACCAAGTAATCTTTTTCTGCTTCCGTTGTTTTATAATAAAAAATACTGTAAAGGTGGAATCAATATCTTTTTATTTTGTATTATTTATTATACAGGGTCGGATTATATGTTAAATACTCATAGAAGAGAAGAGTCTCATGCTACTTTTTTGTTTATTTCAATTTATCAATAGAAATATTATTATTTACAAATCAGAATTCAAATCTTACGGCACCCAACTAAAAAAGATGATATTCATAAGTAAATTAACGACCCATTGCATTTTGTCGGTTAACGCTAAGCGAGAAAAAACCTGTTCCATTACAATGTGACGCACAAACGTGGGACCGATAAAGGGTGTACTATTGCATGTATTATGAACTTCCATTAGTAGCGCGGTTAATCAACAGAAATTAAATTTACAAAAAATTTACAATTCGATTTGTTCCCTATGGGCATCTAATCAAAATAATCGTTAACTACTGTAGCTGTTTCAAACTTAAAAGAAATCGGAAAAAAGAAATAAAAAAAAAACGTAAAAGAATCGAAAAAAAAACCGTTTTGATTTTAAGCGATTTCAGTTCAGTAGATAAACTTAATGTAACATAGAATATGAGTTCCGTTTCGGTTCCGATCCAAAGAAAAAATGGTGGTTATGATCTGGTTCGGTTAAACAGAAATAAACAGTTAATATTGAATCTGTGTGAAATGTGAAAACATCTTTATAAAAGAATAAAAATAGATCCTGTATTTGACAAATTCTTTATTAAATAAGTGGCAACTGCTTTCGTACAATTAGTACATCCTCAGGTCATATAGAAGGTGATTTAAACAATGGAAAAATGCTGAATTATGCAACTTATAAAGTAGAAACAATAAAATAATTAAATTACTGAATAGGGATTAGAACTTAATACTTACAATTATGCATCAAAGAAGTTGTAATAAGATTTTTAATTTACAAATAAGTGTTAAAATTATACAAATAAAATCTTTGAATATACAATATAAATGAAATTTAAAATCACATGCAAAATAACAGAATTTTTTTTTTTTAAATACAACTTTTAATATACATATTCATCTTTTAGGAGACTATATTGAGGAATATAAAGGCCCATATTTCACACAATTTAAAATAAATAGCTCAATCGCAGGTACTAAGAAAAAAAATATTTCATTATTTAAAACATTTTCAATACACCCCTTCCTTCAGGTGTGTCAAAAAACAATTTAATCATTTCGAAAAACTTCATCCCCCAAGAACAGACTTAAAATAGAGATTTTAAAATTGTCTTCCTTTGTGATAAAATAAATATAATAATGTTCCTTCAAGGCTGTAATAAAATGATACTCATCTTGGAATAAAGACATGGTTCCGAAAGAAACTTAAGTAATAGAGATTTACTTGTTATTAACTGTATGTATCGCTTGTGCAGGCAAAAAATACAACAGTAGTTGTAAATCATAGACTTTCTATATCTTTATTGTTAACATTAATCCGATTTCATGTTTTGCAGTAAGTAATGTCAATAGGTCTGTTTTTTGGACTACTCTTTCTAATCTGCCTCATAACTCATAAATAAAACGGTATAGAAGATTTCCTCTTTACATATTTGAGGAAGGTAAAACACACCAGCGTAATTGATGTAACCTCTTATCGAATAAGCCTATTATAATACGAAATACCAAACAATGATAAGATTGTCCTTCAATGCCTGTTGAAAACTCGAAACAGTGTGTTATTCGCGTGTTTCATAACAACAAAAGACACGAATTTTTGAGCTAACAAGAATATCTTTTGCAATTGCTCATACAGTACTGGATGGTGTCTGAAATATTTAATTTATATTAACATTGGAACGTAAAATGTATTTCTGCAACCTTACGATATACTTTTGTAATGTATGCATAAGTATGAAACATTTCAGCAATATCATAGCATTCCTGTGATAGTATTAATCTTTTTTTGTGTTATTTTACTCCTGTGTTTGTGTAATCCATGTAATGTAACTTTTATCACGTTCCTTTTAATGCCTGACTCAGCCCAGTTCACTTTTGTGAGCTAAGGTACCAAGAACTTACTATGATTGGCTACGATGTTTTCGTTATTACAACCATTTTACATGTAGGAGACTTCTTACTCACTGAAATTATAACGAAAATTATCCGAATTTCTGTCGCGTAAGACTATTTTTACTCCGTAATGTATTATGAAAATGTTCGCAATAAAAATGTTATATACATATCGTAGTCTTACACGATACAAAATACTTACAAATTCTCACGAATTTTTTCGGAATAACTTTCGTAGTATGTAATTTGGAAAAGAATTCTCCTACGTATAAAATGGCTCTTACAGATATGAAAATAAAACAAGTATCTATAAAGTACAAACATCTATTTAAATAATAACTTAAAAATGCGTTCCAAAATTAATTTTTTTGAATAAAAAGTTATAGAAAAACTAAGCTCCAGAGTCACAATCTCAAAAAAATCTCTTAATTAATGCTTTAAGCTTAATCTACAGGGCATTCCACGTAAGTGGTTTATTAAAAGTTTATGCTGTTCTGTTATGATTATTACTAAAAAAAAAGAAAAACTTAAATAACTCAAAAAACGCCAACTTGTAGCTATAGGAATAGCTAATAAAGACTGACATATTTATGGTGGTAGAATCCAAAATAAATAAAAAATTAGATCATTTTATTGAAAATAACAAAGTTGACGTCCATTTCCGGTCAACCGGAAGTGATATTTTGGTTAAAGTATTTCACATTTATAGTTCCAATCGAACAGATAATAGTGTCAGAATCTCAAATATAAGTAAATCATAGAACATCATAAACTTTTAATCAACCACTTACGTGAAATACCCTGTATATTTATATTCATTTTTAGTTATATTTCGTATTTGTAATTTTGAAATATGGATGAAATATTGCTGAAACATGGTCAATGTTTTTGGTCATGTTTTTGGTATTCATGTATCTTCTGCCCTTTTATATTTCCTTTTATGTTTTTAATGTTATGGCTATTCTGATTATCTGAGAAATAACTGAGGTTCAACTGATTTTTTTCTTTCCATATTATTTGCGTTTTCATATCTTTAGTGTATCTATCAACTGTCGCGATTCGTTTTTTGTTTATTCCTGAGACGTCAAGAGCACTTAAAAATCTCAGAATGGCTCGTTTTTCAAATCGCTTTTCTTTCGTCTGCGCCTGTTTATTTCGAATCTATTTCTAGTCTTCTCGTATACACCAGCAGCAGCAGCAGCGAAAGAATGGAGGAAACGCTCCTATAGTTATTCCAATCTAAATGAAGCCCATTCATTTCGCCCTGAATAAACCCTTCTCCCGTTTAACGTCAGCCCCGGCAACGGGAACAAAGTATGATTATCCAACTTTAGACCTCGCGCCCGTATAGAAAGTGGAACTGCTTTGCGCGGAATAAACACTAGGAAAATGAGTTATCAAGCTGCCAGGAAAGTAAACAGACTAAGGCGGAATGAAAATAATGGGATACCTAGCGAGTCGACAAAATACGGAGATTCAATTCATTTGCTACCGCGACACATGGCAGCGGTCCTAAAACTTTCCACAGTGGATTTGCGGGGCGTATTTAAATGTTTTTGGGAGAGAGAAATGTGGAAGATTTTCTTGTTTTTCGTTGTCGATTACCGTTTGATTTGAGAATGTAATTCTCTCCGAGGATAGTACACTATTTTATTCGCAATCATGTTAAATATGTTAAAAATTAAAATACCATTTTTCTGTACCATTATTGATATATATATACGTAATGTCGAATACAGTAGCTGCTTTGTTTATGTGTATTATTATAATATATTCGTCAAAAATCATGGAAAACTATGTCAAATTAAAGTTACTAACAACTAGATATTTGAACGGCGAACTGATATTTGATGTTTTTAATTATTGACAGAAATGGCACTTTCCAGCCAAGAAGTGGAAGTGCTTACTTTCAATCCAAGAGAAACACTTTTTATCCAGTAATTTCAATCCTCATGCAAGTTAAAAATAGTTTTTTATTACTATTATGATTGCGAATAAACATTTATTGTTATATATATTCTAAATTACCTTGATTTTGAATTTGATTTTTGTCCTAATAGGGGATGATTTTATGACATCCTTATTGATTGCATCAAGATCTTTCATACAAGTTTCTTGTTTAATATCATGGTTTGTGTATTTTTCCTAAGTAATAGGGCATCAAGCAAAAGTTGTTTCATTTCTGTCAATTTAAAAGTTATATTTTCTACATCCATTACGTTTTATATTTGTGCCCACACTAACTCAATAGCAAATTACGCAGAAGCCTTGTTTATTATATCTACTAAGTTACTATTAACTATAATAAGTAGAGTTCTAAAAAGGACTGCTGCATACTTCAATAAAAAGGTCGGTATAACAGAGGAAAGTATAACCCTAAAAGCAAAATTTAAATTTCCCGCCGCAATGTTTAGTGAATTCAACGTAAAGGCATTAAAATAACTATTAATACACTACAAAATGGTGGGTGATTTTATGTTTTAACGTTGAAGTTACTAAGAATAATTGCGGGAAATTTAAATTTGGCTATTATGGAATAAACGATCGACAATAAAGAATATCAAAGAAATTGACAGGGATACGTACATAATACATCATAAAATCTAATTTGATAATAGTAAGAATACACGATCAATTCAGATTTGTTCAGAACTTCGTATTCCTATTTTTGAAACAAAATATAGGGGTTTCTTAATAATATAAAAATATGCGTTGGTGTTTCGTTTTAAATTGAATTTTATTGCATCACTTTTTCTCTATGAAACCTTCAATAAATATATGGGAATATACTTTCTAAAGATGCACAATTAAGATTGTATTAATTAATAACTCGAATCGCATCATCAAAATACTGTGAAAGTATACACCCGTTCAGAAAACAGTCATTTACCCTGACTATAAAGCAATTCGGCCATAAAATGAAGCCCTGCGGAACCCTGATAGTAACTTTCGCGGCATTTAACAATAAGGAAGAGTGTGCATTCCATTTACGCTGTATTTAATTTTAATATATATAATAGAGAATATATAGTTACAGCACCTAGATATCAGTTTACATTAGTTTTCTTTTAACTTTCATTATTGAAAACTGTTCAATAACGTTGTCAGTCTTCATTTTCTTACGGTTTCTATTCAAGTTCCGCTTCGATGTGTAGAATAGCTATTGAATTAAGTTTTCTTCTTTTACTGTTGCTCTGAGACATCATTATATTCTTGCTGTATAGTGTTTACTTGCTTATTTTTCGCAAATCCAATTATCGGAACTTTTGCAACAAAAATGACAAAGAATTCTTTCATACATACACACTTGATACAACAGTGAAACTAAAATCAATATAATTATATACAGGTGTCCGCTATAATCCCCAGACAACCAAATTTAAATTTCCTACAACTATTTTTAGTAACTTCAATATAAAAATATTAAAATAACTATTAATGTAATACAAAATTGTAGGTAATTTCATGATTCAACGTTGAAGTTACTAAAAATAATTGTGGGAAATTTGGTTAACTTTAGCCCAAAGTAACTTGATTTTTTTTTTAAATAGCATGCTATATCTTTGCTTATGTTAACTCTTACACAAAAACCTTTACATTATACTAAACATTTATGATAACTGATGCAGAATTTGGCAGATAATTAATAATTTAAATAAGTCTAAGGAATTTTCCATTAATTTTCATATAGGCTTAGTATATAAACTTTATATAATGAATAAAGCTGTGAACTAGCAAATATGTGTCAGTATCAGATGATAAAATATAAAACTAATGGCATGTTTTTTGAAAAAGGAATGGTAATTAGCAGAAATAATAATGCCTATTTTTAAGAGGGCAGGCTATGACAATTATTTCACCAGCATAATAGTTAAATGTCAAAACTGTCAACCATAGTTATTTGTATTAGTAGACCAGAAACTACAGTTTTGCGAGTATGAGTACGGTTACAAGTACGAATACTCGCAAAAGAGTTTCTGGCCGTGTGATACACAATGTTTTTTGGGCCGACAAATCTTAATTTTAAATTGAAAATGGAAGAGAAATTTTGACACTAGGAAGTTGACAGTAGAAGTTGGCACACATGTTACATACCTTAGTATTTTGACGTTTCCAAGAATACATCTGTTTCTGTAATTTCCTTTCTAGTTTAATATCTATTTATCAATAATAAGTGCAAGGAAGACACCAGTTCATCTAAGCATGGTTGAACAGTAGCTTAATGTCAATTTATTACACGTCTGTCATGTGGAATCTAGTGTGGCCAACCTTTAGTGACATTTTTGCCTGCTGTGAAGTACTGCAAAATGAGTGTTTCTGGACGAAGGCGCAAAAATAATTTTGTATGTAATACTTTGTGCTTCTATTTCATTCACCGTTAGAAGAAAAGACTTAATGTTTGTCTTTTATTTATAATAAAAAAAAACAAATAAGCATTATTAAATCACAACAAAATACATCTTTTATTAAACGTATTGCTGTGTACTGATGGTACCAGCATAAAAAAAAACAAAGTGAAAATAAAAATGAAAAAAATTAAATTTACTAGCTCAGCGGATAAAAATTTTGGGGGGCGCAAAAGATTATCTGAACTCAGGTTTACTAATCTAATCATGAAAAGTACATTGTGGGTGAAAGTAATCAAAATTTATTATTAAAAAAAAAACATTTAATTACAATTAACAGGCAAAATAAAAACCTTAGACTGAAAGTCCTGGCCGAAATCAAAACCTGCATGAATCTAACAACTACGAGAGGACAATTCAAAATCCTCTAACAAACAAAATGGTAGATTTGTTCTAGAAGAAATTTCTATTTCAAACAAAATCCACGTGGTTTCAAATTTTAAACCAACAAAAATTAAATTTACACAATTGAAATTTAAATTACAAGCACAATGCTCTCTTTCACCTTACACGAGGTGATTAACAAAGAAAACTAGAAACAGAAAAAATTTAACTCTTAAACAAAAAAAAAACACAATTCTCTAGAACAAATTATAATAACGGATCTTATACCTAATATGCGCACAATAATATAATATCAATTATTATTAATAGAGTTCCTCGATTAATGTTCTAAATTCAAATTAAGCGATCAAAAATTAATATAAAAATTGAAATACCAAATCGTAACCAAGCAAATATAATACAAGACTTACATACGCGACATCAACCTCGGAACTGCCCAACGATGCCCAAAACTCGCCATACATATAAAAAATACATCTGCGTGCTACAAAGTCGCACGAATAGGAAAGAAAATTCCTCGAATATAACAACGAACAAAATATACACAATACTGACGAAGGCAATATATACAAAAAACTGAAATTAATATACACAACTGAACAATTAAATACTTAAATTCATTAAACAATGCTATTAACAAAATCTTGTCAAAATAAAATATTAGAATAGTGGAAACTCTAACTTTGCTCTAATAAGGCTAATTCGGAATGAATAAAAACACAAATTTAAATTTCCGAAACCCGGGGTGCCATACCATAGCAGTATTTACACCTGATGAAGCAATCATCTTTAATTATCAAAATTTATAGCAGATGTTCGAAAATATATTCTCTTTCTATTAAATATATTTCTACCCTCTTTTTACAAATTTTTGGATAGTTTTTTTTCAACGATTCTACAAAATGGATGGAAATTTCATTTTATTCTTCTTATTTCCCTATCTGGATTACTCTTTATTATACACCAGTTTCTTTAGATAGCTCTCAAAAAAAAAAAAATCACGGAAAAACGTATTGTATAAAACACAATTATTTTTTGATAGGTTTGACAAACTACGCCGCCTTAAGCAGGAACTTTTTTTTTACAAAAGCATAAATAACACCTTTGTTATTACAGATGGACATACATGTAGTAGCTTATATAAAGTGATGTTATTTCTCCACGTGGAATTTAAAAATGGAATAATATACAGGATGTTCCATTTAAAATAACGGAGTAAATATTCGTTTTCTTACTTTTGGAACATTTTGTATAGTCAAAAATATTTTTAGGTTTTGCAGCATTGAATTCTGTAAAATTTTTGTATAAGAGATTTTTTCCTAAAATCAAAAATAGAGCTGCAATTAAAGATCCAATCTTCTATGGGACACCTGCACGCATGTCGGCACTAATAGAAGTCAGTTTTATAGGTCTATATATTGAAATGAAATTGGCAGTTCTCTATCTGGCAGTTATGGAGCTTGTCCAGTCTTAAGACAGAAAAATTTGCGAAGCAGTCAGGCACAGCTGCTATAAATGCATTTTTTCCTTATGTTTCCTTCAATAATTTTTAGTTTGAATCTTTTGTTATCGATTTTATACCGTCTAAACGTAAAACAAGATTATATAGTTCCATGATCAAACTGTCTTTGGCTTTTGATCTGAAAAAAAATTTACATTGTGATTCTCTAAATTAACCATGACTTTATAGCTTCGCTTTCCACGAGCAATATTAAGTTTTACTACCACTGGAAATCGTAAAAAGGAAACTGGTGGCCTCCCTTTGATACACCTCTTAAAAAAATCACAACGCACCGCATCACTCCGTCCGCTAATTACAGTTTACAGTATCAGATCAGGGCCCTTTTTATGTGTAATGAGTTTGGCTAGACTGCTAGCGGATCGTCTGCATAATTCAGGCGGTCATTTGAGAGGTGGCTTCGTCCCCCGATGTCGACGGAAAAGGAACTGGCCCCCTCTAGCTATCTCCACTGGCCGTTTTTAAAATGCCACTGCCGCCTGAATAAATCATTGAAGATGCGGAGACGGAACACGGGAGAAACGGGCGAAATAAAAGAAAAAACACCGGAAGATTTCCTAACTCGAGACGTTAATTTCTGTCGCTGCTGGTAAAAGAAATACGATTTGATTGCTGTTTTAAATATTAATTGTACCGTCTTAGTCTTATTTACACTGTGGTAAAAGGAAATATTCTTTTATTGCCAGTTAGAATGGTGTTTTTTTTTTTTGGTATTTGCCTACCAAACATCGGTAATAAAGTTTCTGTTAATCATAGACGAATGACATTAAATTTCTTTCTATTTTCATAAAATCCTATTATTAGTTGTGTATTTTATGATCTGAAAACCGGTGTATACTTACCAATTTGTGGTTTCATTTAGTTATATCGCGTTTATATATTAAGCTAACTTGAAAATAAAAGGACACTTCATTGGATTTATTTAAAAATAATTTACTAATTTAACATAACCAAAGATACAGGCTGCTATTTAAAAAAAAAATCAAGTTCGTCAAATGTTCAGGACTATAGTGGACGCCTATATACAGGCTGATTCTGAATATATGCGACAAACTTTAAGAGCTGATTCCTGAGGTTATTTTGATCATAAAAGTTCATATTGGTATATGTCCAAAACGGTTTGGTTTTAAAGTTATTGAATGTTTAATAATAAATTATGAACTATGACTAACACGATATAATAAGTTTGTTCGCGTCGCATGAACTATTTGCACTATTATGCACTTTAAGAACTCTTGTGTGCAAAAGTGCATACTAGTGTAAATAGTTCATGCGACGTGAACAAACTTAATATCTCAGTTGGTTCTTCAAAAACTATTGTGTTGAGAGGGAATTGTTTATTTGTCATTTCAATATTTGTCAATAGTTGTCAGAGTATTCATTCAGTTTATTGCCAGTTTCTGTTTTCTAAAATGAATTACGAATGCCGAGATGTGTGATATGCATTTCGTTTACGGTCTTGCCAATAGAAATTCGCGCTGCTAGACGTCTTTATGAAGAACGATACCCGAACCGTATCATCCCGCATCATTCAACATTTGCCCGTCTTCACCAACGTCTTAGTGAAACGGGAAATTTTAAGAAACGGACGACTGATAACGGGCACCCATCTACAGTGAGAACTCCACAAGTTGAAGAAATGTACTAAATGAAATTGAGGAACATCCTACTACAAGCACCAGAAAAAATTGCGTTTGCTTTAAACATTAGTCAGGCCAGTTTGGAGAATATTGAAAGATCAACTGTTGTATCCATATCACATTCAACGGGTGCAGGCACTTTTGCCGGCAGATTTTCCGCAAAGAGTGGCTTTTTGTCAATGAATGCAACACAAAATCGTACAAAATCCTGACTATTTGACTCAAATATTCTTCACCGACGAGGCTACTTTCTCTAGAAACGCGATTATTAATTTTCATAATAATCACATATGGGCCGAAGAAAATCCGCACGAACTAGTGAATGCCCGTCATCAACATCAATTCTCTGTCAATGTGTGGGCCGGAATTGTTGGAGATCACTTGATAAGTTCGCATTTTTTACCCATGCGGTTAAATGGCGAGGTATACCGCAATTTTCTTGAAGAGGAGCTACTACTACTGCTGGACGAAGTTCCGTTGCAATTAAGATTACAAATGTATTTTATGCACGACGGTGCTCCAGCGCATTTTAGTTTAGTTGCTCGCGAGTTTTTGGACAATACGTACCTAGATCGGTGGATAGGACGGGGAGGTCTACAACTGTGGCCTCCTCGATCTCCAGACTTAAATTGTTTGGACTTTTTTCTCTGGGGTCACCTTAAATCATTAGTTTATACGACTCCCATTGAAAATGTCGATGAACT
The DNA here is from genome assembly GCA_004143645.1 of Protaetia brevitarsis. Classification (NCBI taxonomy): domain Eukaryota; kingdom Metazoa; phylum Arthropoda; class Insecta; order Coleoptera; family Scarabaeidae; genus Protaetia; species Protaetia brevitarsis. The sequence continues at coordinate 88,429 of RXPK01002430.1, read as the reverse complement.
GAAAAATCGTATTATCGCAGCTTTTCAAACAATTCGAAATACCCCTGATATTTTAGAACGGACTCGCCAGTCAATACGACGGAGGATAGAAGCTTGTATTGCAGTTGGGGGTGCTCTTTTTTAACAGTTAGTATAAGTTAATTTTGTTTTACTAATTATTTTGTTAATTTATAATAAAAACATTAATCATGTTAACTTACTATTAAACATTGTACAACTTTAGAATTAAGCGATTTTGGACATATGTTCTTGGACAGACATTAAAAAGGACAATAAAACACTCATTGAAACAAACAACACTTTAAAATAATTTAAAAGAGGTTTCAACACTTCTCATCCTAATACAAAATTTTATATTTGTTTCAATGAGTGTTTTACATTGCACTTTCCAATTTTAATTATATTTTTTAAATCTTGACTAATTTTAAACTGATATGGAATTCTGGCCTGAGGATGCTCGACTAGAGCGAAACCAGTCGTGTTATATTAAAGAATTTTGTGAGGATCAAGACCTTGTTTTCTTGCTTTGCCTTTATATACTGCTCACATAGAGGCAAACTATGGATGTTATATACATATTTAATCAAATATAAGTATAGGTTATTAATAAAGTTATAATGGGGAAAGGGATATTGAAATTTAGATTTTAAATTGTAATAAAAATGATATAGAGAAAGGAATTAGGGAAATGGGAATTAAATGTTTGCCGGCATAATAGAGGCAAAGAAGTTGCAGGTTCATAAACTTAAGAAAATCTTGAAATTTAGAAGCGTCAAGATTGCAGATAAAATTTAAAAATATGCAACTCAGTGTACTATAATTTAAAAAGAAAAGTAATATGCAACCCCACACACAGGTCAGCAAGTTAAATAGAAAAGTTCAAATAAAAGAAAAAAAGATTAAATTTATATAAAAAAATAAAATAAGATAAAAAGTTAAGTGTTTAATAAGAGAAAAGTGGTTTATCAAGAGTATTTCACTGATCATTTAAGTAATATTTATAAGAAACATGTTTTTCAATTTCAAAAATGCATGAAAGATATAATTTCAATCTTCTTTGGCATTTATGCAGAAGTTGTACATTCTCAAAGTCAGTTCTATGTCCTTTTTCTATTTTGTGTTTATAGATATTGGATGATATTTCAGTTTTATGTTCCTGTATTCTATTTTTCAATTGTCTGCTCGTTTGACCTATAATATTTAATAATATTTAATAATATTTAATAATAAGACATTACTTCCTTCTATTTGTAGAATATATCTTACGGTTACTGAGATATTCCGTACTGACAAAAAAAAAACAATTTGGACCATCGCGCACATTTTATATTTAAACATTTTTTTCTGCAATTACCAGGTCAGAACCAGAAAAATCAAACAACAATCAATTGTAAACGAACTTATCCGAGGTATGCGGCCATGCATACGAGCCTACATCAGCCCCAGCAGCCTTAAAATGGAAGTCACACCGTATCTAACCCAAATAATCGTCCCCAATCTCAGGCCGGTCAATCTCCATCTGTACACTCAACAGGAGAAGGACCAATTACGTCAAGTAGTCCACATCATGATCGACTACAACTTGAATTACACCCAAGAGCGTACGCCAGAAGGGAATTACGTTTATAATCTAGGTTGGTGGTCTTAGTGGTTTCGCTTGAGTTTGGGTTTTTTTTACTTTCACGCTCAAAATCCTAGATCCGAATCTCGAAGAATTGGTCCAATATCCCACATTTAAACCGAAGAAGGTTTTGACTTACGCCAATCGGCAGTTGATCGCTAGAGAAGTGGAGTTGGAGAAGATGAGGATGGTGGAGAATCAGAAGGCTAAAGAGGACGAAAGTTAAAGCGACGAAGGAAGCCAGAAAAGTGGAAAAGAAAGAGCAACAAGTGCCGAATCACTTGAAAAAGTTAGAGGTGAAGAATTTGAAGCCGAAAGAAACGGTGAGTTTTTGGAATAAAATTGCAAATTTTAAAATTTAAAGTAAAAGATGTAATGGTAAAAAAAAATTGACTATATGTTTCTATTAAGACATGCACTTAAAATTTACCAAGGTAAGTTTTCTCACAAAGTATGCTGTGGTCGTTTTTTCGTGTTTGTTTTGGTTTTTAATTTGTTTGTTTGTTACTTATTGTTAATAGTATACGTTTTTTTTTACATTTTTACATTATAAACCGCCTGTTGCAGCAGTAAATGAAGACACTAATTGAAAGAGATGTATTAAGTCACATCGAAACGTTTTTGTTTTACGAATAATATAAAAAAAAGAATAAACTAGTGCCGCTTCCCTAGAGGTTTTTAGTTTTTAGATAGATAGATAGATAAATAGATAAATAGATAGATTTATTTCGTGTTTTTACAAAAGTATTACACTCGTCATGTATATAAATAAATATTTAGAGACAAATGTCAGAGAAATAATATATAGAACAAAAGCAATTCACAGAAACGTACTAGGAAACATGTTTATAATAAAGGGCGTGTCTAAGTACTCGGTAACCGAGTAAAAGCAATGCATTAAAAGATAGCTTTTAATTTCTCTTTTGAAGTCATTCATATTGAGTTCTGTAATATGTATCGGCAAATTGATTATATAGTTTAATATTCAAATAATTTTTAGTTGACTTTTGAAAAACGAAAATTTGGTTCTCAAATTCTGTGTGCAGTCCTAGTATTATAAGTATTGCTGTGTACTGAAGGTAACAAAAGAATTTTGAAAATGCACAATGAATATTAAAAATGAAAAAATTAAATTAGCTACCTCAACGGTTAAAATTTAAAAGGGCGCAAAAGAACAATTAAACTTAGGGTTACACTAGCAAATTAAAACTAATCACGAAAAGTAAAACGTGGGTGAAAGAAATCTGACTTTCTTAAATACCCCAAAAATTGAAAAGGTCTAATCATAAATAAAAGAACAGAATTTAGAATTACGTTAATAACAATCAAAATTTTTTATTAAAAAAAAATTGTTAATTACAATTATGCAGAAAAAAACCGTGGACAAAGGGTCCTGGTCTAAATCAAAACTGCTCGATTCTAAATTACAAAAGGACAATGCTAAATCCTTTAACAAAGCAAAAAGAACGAATTAGTTCAGGAAGATAATCCTTTTTCACGAAAATCCACGTGGTTTCAAAATTAAAACAAACTAACTTAAACGTGGACAAACTACCAAGTAAATAAACAAAAGAAAAATTTACATACAAGCACAAAGCTTCTTCTATTCACCCAACCCGAGGTGATTAATAAATAATTACAAATCAACAAAATTAAAAAACCAAAAAATTAACTCTTTAAACTAAAAATATCTTCCAGAACTAAAAATAATAAATGATCTTATATCTAAATTGTGTACACAACAATATAATAACAATCATTCCGAGTTCCTTGATGGACGAAATAAACTCAATTAAACCGAAACAAAACTTTAAATCATAAGAATAAACAAAATGGCAGTAATGAATACAAATTTGCGTCTACTTACGCCGGCATCTGTCAAGGAACTGAGTGACAAACACGACCGCTGCGTACAGCGAAGTCGCACGGAGAACAGTCCGCCAACGGACGAAATCTCAAAACATAGTAACATAAACAAAACTAGTGAAAACAAAATATTATAATAAATGAAATCAATTTAAAACAACTGAACATTTACATAAATAAATCAAACAATCAATTCATTAACTAAATCTTATTTAAAATAAAATATCTGTGAATTTTTTTTTCTCGCAACATTGACAAAGGCAAATCGGAGTAAACAAAAAAAACATCTGTGCAACTAAAAAAAAAACTCTCGCGAACACAAGGTATCCACAGCAGTATGTGTCGACGAATTAGTATTAAAATTAGTTTTATTTAAATGAATTTCCAAAAGCTGGAAGTAGATGTATACGCATGGTAATGGTAGTATACGATGTTCTTTAAAAATTGGCCTGCAATGATCTCTACAGCCACCATCCACAACAACGCGCAACGCGCGCTTTTGTAACTTAAAAACTTTAATAGAATGTGAAGAATTTCCCCAAAGTATAACAGCGTAGACCAAGTGGCTGTGGAATAGTGAGTAATAAACCGATAGAATAACATTGGGTTCAACAACATTTTTTAAGTTTTCGTAAGATATAGATTGTGCTAGATAACCTTGCACAAATCTCATTTATATGATCTACCCACGATAGATTGTTATCAATAGCGAACCAAAGTCCAGAGTAGAGTTTTCTCAGCATTCAATTTCAAGCTATTTGACGCAAACCAATTCTCAGCATTGGCCAGCAGCTCATCCGACATTTTAGATAGGGTATTAAGGTCCTCAACAGATGCTATCAGCGTGGTATCATCTGTATATATAGAACACGCGTCAGGTGTAATATATTTAAAAAAAAGTCATTTACATAAATGATAAAAAGAAGGGAGCCAAGGACAGAATCTTAAATTATTAAAATATGCAGCTAGAGGAAACGCGGTTTTATCAACACAGTTCTTTAGCAGACGGCCGGATGTACCATAACAATCGACAGAATTCGATTTTTTTATGGATAAAACAGCATCTACAACATCAGAAGGCAGTATAGATTTAAAGAAAATGGAACAAGAATTAGTAGGCAATGAGTATTCATAATTGCGTGACTTACTTACTGCAGGAAGAGACCTTATAATACCTTCCACAACAGTAACAAAGTAGTCATTAAAGACAGTGGTATCAATTTCAACTTCAGGATTATTTTGATTTGTGTTGTTGTATTCGAACCTAAACTTGTATAGAACTAAATTATAATTTATTACAAGAACTGCACAAATTCTTTCTGTTTAATTGTTCTATCGGTTGTGCTAAATTTTAAAATCTTGGTTCACTTGCTGCAATAGTGTTTGTCTTGTCCAGTTAGCATCTCACTAAGCTGTTTTGTTTTATTTAGTCGTTAGCAACTGTTTTAAAGAATTCTTTGCACTACAGCCACTTTACAATTTAGTTTATCATTGTGTTCACAACTAGTAATATTAACTTTACTATACAGAATATTATAAATATTTGTAAATATATATGCTTTTGTAAAAAATATTGCAATATGCATTTTATTATAATCTCTGAACAAAAAAGAAATCTATAACATATTTTAAGCTACCGAACATGGAGTACGCTTTACACGGACATTTAGCACGGGTGTAGTTAAATCGGTATAATTTAAAAAGCGATTTAACAGTGGTGTTTAGACATGAGATGTTAATAAAATGTTTGTCTTTCGATTCTAGATACAACTGTAATAAAATTAGTCATAAAATGTGGTGCTTCTAAAATAAAAAAAATCACCAAACAGTAGTTGACAGAAGTGCAGTTTGTTTATATATTAGGTTTGCATCGGTTTATATCTTAAAATCTTTTTTCTTTCAGATTACATAACCTATACCAATATCGCCATGTCCAATAATATATAAATTTCATATTTTATTTTAGCTTATGTTGGTAATAGCGAAATAAAATGCTTTAAATTGTTTACACGGAATTTTATGTCGGATGTTATTACGATAAGGCTATTGCTAAAATCGTTTGATTTACTAAAGTGTTTTTATTAAAACTAGTGTAATTTGGTGTCACACGATGTTTTACTATGCTTTTACATATGTAAAACTAATGTTAAATGCTCGTGTAAACGTAGTCATGTAAGCTAATATAAGTAGCTGTAACTTTGATTGAGTTTTCTTACCTACTGTTTTCTTTACCATATTTTAAACTACTATTACCGTATTTCTTCAGGAATATACAGGGTGAGTTTTTTATCTTGAGACAACGGAATATCTCTAAAACACTGCATCAAATCAAAAAAAGATCTTAATAAGGTTTGTTATAATGTAGGGGCTCACTGAATGGTGCCGAACTCGATCCCCCACCTCACTCCCCCCAGAGTGGGAGGGGGGACACCTATGAAATCTTAAATGGGAACCCCCATTTTGTATTGCAGATTCGGATTCTACGCCATCAAGTATGTAGTTTTTGTTCGAAACTTTTTTTTCGATTCGTAACAGATTGCGCTCTAATCGCAAAAAACATGATTGTGAACGTCTAGAAAAAATACACAAAAAAGAGAAGCAAGCAAACATGATTTTGTCTTTCGAGAGCACGAAGTATGAAACCTTTCAGCAACAGACTTGGATGCAGGATATGTAGTATTCGTGTACAGCTTTTAGTCCAATTCTGCTAAAAAAAAAGTCCAGTAGATTCCAAAAAAAATGTCATACTTGGATGCTGTTCCTTTTGGTAGACAGCACTGGTAAATTACTTTGAATTGGTGTCTGTTCTCTGCTCAAATAGTCTAAAATTGATTCATTTTTTTTTACATTCAGTACCGCATTTGCTCAAAAAGAACTAATATAGTTAATTATAACTTTACACAAACTCATATATTTGATTGAAATGCCATATCTACAGGTTGCCAGAACTAACTTCTTTGGTTTAAAGCTTAAAGAATTCGTCCCATCAGTCTAAATGGATCGACTTTTTATAGTTTTTATACTGCTGTGTACTGATTGACTTTGAAAAAAGCAAAATGAAATATTAAAAATGAAAAATTAAATTAGCTAGCTCAACGGATAAAAAAAATTAAAAGGGCGCAAAATAACAATTAAACTCAGAGTTACCCTCGCGAATTAAACTTGAATTTAATCACGAAAAGTAAAAAGTGGGTGAAAGAAATCTGACTTTCTTAAATACCCCAAAAATTGAAAACGTTTAATTTTCAATAAAATAACAGAATTTTGAATGACGCAAATTCATAATCAATAACTTTATTTTAAAAAAAAAACAAGTTAATTACAAATTTTTGCAGAAAAAAACCGTGGACAAAAGGTCTGGTCTAAATCAAAACTGCTCAAGATTCTAAATTACAATAGGACAATGCTATTTCCTATATCAAGGCAAAGGATAAATTAGTTCAGGAAGATAATTCTCTTTTCCATAAAAATGCACGTGGTTTCAAATCAAAATAATAATAAAATCGTTTAAACACAAAAAATTTGCAAAAATGAAAACTAAAGCAAGCACAATGCTTTCTATTCACCCCAACCGAGGTGATTAATAAAATAAAACCGAAACAGCAATAGAAACGGAAAAATTTAACTCTTTAAAATTATAATGAGAAATTAACAACTAAAATCTACCTTCTGCACAAAATATAAAATGATCCTTATATCTAAGTTGTGTACACAACAATATAATAACAATTTTATCAAACGAGTTCCTGATGACGAAATAAATTCAATTTAACGAAACAATCTCTAAATCAAAGTCTTACAAAAACGGCAGCAAAAAATTGAAATATACACTCACTGCTCAACGTCTATCTCAGACTAGTTCTTACAAGGTTAAACAGTCGCTTATACATATAAAATTCCTACTCACGCGCTACGCCTAACGCAACCGCATAAACATCGAAAAACTACTAGAATAACATTGAACAACATGAGCAAATGCTAAACATTTTAAAGAGTGAAATAATTTAAACAACTGAACATTTAAATAAATAAATAAAACAATTAACTCAATAACTAAATCTTATATAAAAATAAACAATTGAATTTGTGGAAACTCTTACGAAACATTGTTAAAGGCTGATCGGATTAACCAAGAAAAAATTTGCAATTGCGAAAACCGGGATGCCAGACCACAGCAATACGTTTGATGAGCATATTATTTTATTACACTAGAGTGTATGTGAATATACACTTTAGCGACCTTATTTCTCACATTGTAACCCTATCTTGGACATCATAAAACGCCTCGAATAACATCACTCGCTCTCCAAAGCTCCTGAAACGCTTTCTTATCATATTACAAAGATTTCCGCTCAGTTCTCCTCGGCGCTGAGATCCATTTCGCCCCATAACACCGTGGATTGCCGAAAGTAACTTAATCGGGGTCTGTCGGATATCGTAACAAAAGGAGTGGGTAACGCGTTTTGACACTTTGTATCTCCTCCTAAACGGTATATATCTTATGGTAATTATGCCATTCATAAAGGACCCTGTTCGGAGATCTCTTCCGTTTTTATCGTTTACGGATGCCACCCGTCTAGGAGACGGTGCCTCGTCCGCGCCAGTGTATTATTTATTACCGTCGCACTTCCGGTGACGGTTTTTGTGTATTTTTCGTCCGATGGTCTTCTCTTGTGCCTTTATATATTTTATTTATTATTCGGGGGCGTTATCGATGCGGATCGTGGATTATTATTGAAGGGAAAGGATTTTAAATGTTTTCGGTGTGGAATATCTCCGAATCAGATTCATATTACGATTTATTAGATCTGTAATTAAACATGAACCTTCGAAAAATCGAAAAATCACGCAGACGTTTGGATATATGTGAATATAGGGTTAGAAGTTAGCTAAATAAAATAAAAACTTGAAAATTCAGAATTAGATGTAATCGGTTGCATTCTCTTCAAGTAAAATATTTTTAGATTACTAGCGTTTCCGGTACAACCGGAAGTCCGCCATTACTAAAACTATTTTAAAATGTGTTAAATATGATTCGAGGCAACAATTATTTGAAACATTTTTCCAAAAAAACAATAATAAATCGGCTATGGACTGTTACATCTTAGGCTGGACACCCGGTATACTTCTGGTTTCTGGTTTGCTCTACTATACATAATAATAATAATAATAATAATAATAATAACTTTATTGGCAGTAAGATTCGCGTTAACAAATATATGCCTTGTCAAATACAATATCATACAATAAAATAATATGTATATGTATGAACATATGGTTTAACAATACCATTGCAATAAATTTGTAAAAATGTAGTCAAATAATAATTATATAATTAACAAACTTGTCATCAGTTAAAATAAGCAAAAACTAGGCATGAAATTCATCCACAGCATAATAGCACCTTTCCAGCAAGTATTTTCTCAAATTTCTTTTAAAGGTCTCCAGGCCACCTGTTCGTCGCAGGTCTAATGGCAAACGATTATAAATTTTAACGCAATTGTAGCGAGGAGACCGCTCATATAATGACGTCTTATGGCTGGGTATGCTGAGGTCTTCACCACCACGCGTACTGTAAACAGAATTGTACCGACTATTTGATGCAAAGTCAATCACATTTTTGCGCGTGTATACGGCACATTCGTATTATATACAAACTAGCTAGTGTTAAATACCGTAACGAATAAAATGTTCTCTTCATGAATCCCTACTCTTAAGAACTGAATATTGCACGCACAGCTTTTTTTTGAACATATAAACAGCCTCTTAAATTTGGTGGAGCCGACCCCAGAAAATTATGCCGTACCTCAGTCGTGATTCCACACAGGCGTTTGTAATAAGTAATTATTAAATCAGTGGTTACATTTTTGTGTAAGCAACCTGAATTGCAAATACCAACGAGGTTTACGGATTTGCAGACATGGTCTATGTGATGCTCCCAAGATAGATTTTTGTCAACTGTGCAACCTAGGAAATTTGACGTGCTACATTCAGGCACAGATGCACCATTTAGACGAAGCAAGTACTGAGGCATTGCATCGTCTGTGACATCAATGAATGAAGCACGTTTTAACTATATTTAAGGTAGACAATTATTTTGTGTCCATTCAGCATCGTACGTCTCACATCAGTACCGTTTTGAGAGTTCGAAAACCGGGTTGCCGCAAAAATTGTCGAGTGTCATCGGATATATGGCACACTTTCCCGCACTAAATTCACATAAAGATCGTTTCACAATATTAGAAAGAGCAAAGGTCCAATATGATCCTTGTGGGACCCCTATATTAGTATTTTTTTCTCAGAGAAGGCTTTGTTGTGGTCTTGAACTATGACACACTGTTTGAACGATCTTTTAATACGAAACAATCCATCCGAGACATGGCTCTCTAATTCCATATTGTTCTAGCTTTTTTATTAAGATTGAGTGATTCATAGAGTCAAATGCCTTGGACAGATCAAACATTAAGGAACCAACTTTTAATTTATTGTCTAATTATCAAAAATGTCTTGTATTAAACGAGGAATAACGCTTATTAATTGACCTTTCCCTTCAAATAACCACAATTGACACTTCGCAAACAATTGGAATTTCTGAAAATAATTGTATAAACGCGTGAACATAACTTTTTCAAATACTTTAGAAAACACAGACAAAACAGATACGGGTCGATAGTTTGCAATATCTTGTCGATCACCTTTTTTGTAGATTGGGCATACTTTCGCTAACTTAAGGGTGAAGGATGGGCCTGCATAAAGATAAATTGACTAAGTAAACTAACGGATGTTTAATGTACTCAGCCACATATCTAATTATACCCGCCGGAATTTCATCAATACCAGCTGACATTTTAGTCGGAACACTCATGATAACGCTACGAATTTCGTCAGCGTCCGCTGGAAATAGGTAAAAATTAGTACCACTTGCTGTACCCAATACCAAATCTCCCTGCCTATGCGTGCCAATACTATTAAAGTAATCGCTAAACAATTTATTATTATTATCTCGTAATTTTGAAACGCCCCACGTTGGGCGCCGAAAATACTACGGACTTCCTATGGTTAGACGCAAAAATTTGGTAACAATATTATATAAGAGTAGCATTTTCCATGTTGCGATATCTTCTCGCTTTTGCCTGTATAAACCTATCAGGAGTAGACACTCTTCCGTAGGTTATAACATTACTTAACGGCCAGAGAAGGTCGGGAAACGGCACCGTCCAGGAAATAGTCACGTCAGACAAGCTGGAGCGATGGTCATTTCCTTCCGGCGACCATTCAAGAACACCACTCCAGACTACGGATCCGCCTCTCTCCCCCAAGACCAACGGCGCGTCCAGGTTAAGGCGACTTAATAGATACCGCGAACGTCTAAAACGGTGATTTACACGACCGGCCGCCATATAAAACTGTCTAGCCGGCCTGATATATCGGCGAGACGTCGATGGTTTTGTCTTAGAAACGGGGTAAATACCCTGCTACCGTTTCCCCCATTCGGAGAGTCGCGTAAGCGATTCTATTATCTCGATCTTCGGCTTCGCTACAGTTGCAACGGGATATCTCGGAATAAAAATATCATTAGCGAATAAGTAATAGGGCGGGATGAACTCTTGGAGACGTTTATTTTCCGGCACATTTAGCCGAGGACGGAGGACCGCGCGCACGAGACTGCAGCAGTAATCGCGACGACGTAGAGAGAATGGAATCAACTATCTGTTTAACGACCTAAATAAAAGAGTTTCAGACGGGTGGTAAATGGAATCTGCCGTTTATCTCCTCCTCTCCATTACGGAGAGCGCAGTTTCCGTTTCTCTAACCCATTTTGGCGTCTTTAAGGAGCGATGGTACGTCGACAGGGTAGACGGCAGATTAACGGCCGGCGGAATACACCCCCGCAATGCAGTCAGGGGGAGGGGGAGGCTTTCGTTGGCGTTCACTGCTTTTATTTAAACCATTATTAGTTGCTGGAACTATCTGCCGTGTTTATCCGACTAAATTGTAACTGCTTGTATGGTAGAATGTTAGAAACTTGAGCAGAATTGGGCAATTTAAAGTTTAACGATATCAAAAGACAATTCAGCTCTTATTGCTAAAAGCTCAATTACATATCCAAACAAGTTGTTATTACGAATTTGGGTGTTTTAGACGCCGGAGTCCTTTATACTATTTTTTCTATTTGCTTATAAATGATAATATATACTTAATAAAATCTCATTAAAATGTTGAGTTTTATTTTTATATGAGAGTTGGTCACATTGATATACGATTGACATTTGACGAAATTCAAAATTAATTCGGCTATTTAAATTGTTTAAACATATATTATAATAAGTCTCGTAAAACTGTAAAAAATGAGTGTACTGAGAGAAATTATCTTGTAACCACCACAACTGCGTGAAAATTGCGGATAACGCCGTCATAAAATTTATTACCGAAAATCAAAAGCATTATATGAAAATGCTACCATCAATTTGAACTATGGGCTTGTACAGAACATGTCAACACAATATCTGAAAACTTTATTGGCATATTTTGAATTACAAGGTAAAAATAAGAATCTCTCCTTATGGTCTCTATGTATTCCATGCTTCGTTCTTGCTTTTCCATTTATAAAATACAGACATAATCAATATATAATTACAAGCCTATTTAAAACGATTCTCTGAGGGATACGAGGCTAAGAAATCTAAATTTATGCATTGAAGATATTAATAAATTTATTGAAGAGTTCTGACGCTTGTATTTAGCAATAAAGGTACTGATATTATTTGCAAAATGTAATTTTTTATGTAATGGATTAATTTTAGATCGTTTTAATAATGGGTTACACAGGTGCCTGTAGCAGAATGAATTACACATTATGTCCATACATGTTTAGAATTTAGAGTGATTATTTTTGGTGACAGTACCTAACAAAAAAATAATATCGTAAGAGTTTTTTGCAATTACGGGATTACTTTAATTAAAAATATTGTCGCCCTGGACCAAAATAATTAAATCATCAAGATTCTTTCTTACATATCGCAATGGTTTTGTATATCGTGCCGATTGGAATTATACGATTGGCAAAATGCCTAAATTAATAGCTGATTTTCTAAAATTGCCATTCAGAGCTTATTACTGGACATTGCTTCAGACGTTCTAGTGCTACACACTTAGCAGACGCAGGCAGTGATTTGCTGACTATAAAACGTCATGGTGGATGAAGTCATCTGCGGTAGCTGAGGTTACATCGAAACATCTATGAAAAGTAAGTGGCTGTAGCGCACAACTTACCAGGGCAAGTACATCTGGTCTTTTAGGTTTAATATATCGAATGATTCTCATCACAAGAGTCTACCATTAAAGCCAATAACATAACTCAGCAAACTTTGTTTACGAAGAATTTGCCTGGCATAACAATACATGCTCAAGATACTTGTTCCGTCAGTATAAATGTATACAGTGTATTCCACGTTTCATAACAATACAATGTAAACTAAATTTGTATAGAGATTTTTGATTAAAGTATTTACAATTTACATGCATTAAACGTCAATTTTGCTTTCTGTCATATTGTATTCAATACAGCCAACCTAAGAAATGAAAAAAGGCGTACAATGAAGCACTTTTCGATACGCAAAAGCGTGTTACAATTGCGTTTTTATGAACGCAAAATAGAAAAATGAAGTTTATGAGACGTCACCAACAACATCTGATCATATGCGCCATCGTATTTTAAAAGCGTTTCAAGAAGTCACACCAGAAATGTTCAAAAGTGTTTGCAAAAGCGATTTCAATTATGCAGCACCTAAAATGGATCGCATTTTGAACATTTAATGTAATATTGTTGTACAAATTCTTTGTATAATGACGGCACTAACATTTAAAGTATTGCGAGCAAGACGCTCGACGTGTATGTACGCCATTGCTATGTTCATTCCCAACGCGCTTCAGTAAATTCTACATTTTTTTAATTTAATGTTTTGTTTGTTCCCAGTCATCTTATTGTATTCTGTTGGCCGCTTTCTAAGCATGCCAGTATTACTGCAGCCAGTCCCAAGCCTGGTGAAATGCGAGGGGAAGGTGGCCGGCGCTTCGCAATACGTATCTATCATGAAAAACTGAAAAATCGCGAATATCTCCAAACCTTTGGAGATAGACACAAAGACACTCGCATAAAATCGAAAGAAAATTAAATTTCGCATCCATTTATGTAAAAATTCTATACTATTCAATTTAAAAAAATCAAGTTATCCATGATTTTAGAGTTCGAAAATTACAGAGCCCTATTTAATAATTTTGTAATTTAAACGCAACAGTTTTAAAATAAAATGACGTACGCTGTTTCATGATTAAGCGAAAACTGAAAACCGCATCTTTCTAACTTTCGTATTTCCGGAGATATTTCCAAACACCGCAGATAATGCAAATGTAATTTTTTTCGAAAAACGTCATGTAATTCGGAAACGGTACAACTTAGCCCCAATGTATGCCTAACGTGTTGTTATTTAAATTTAACAAGGAATCCAAAAATACAATAATATACAGGGTGTTCCATTTAAAATAATAAAGTTAGTATCTACTTCCGGTACAATCGGAAGTCCGCCATTACTGAAACTAATTTTAAAATGTGTAGAATTTGATTCGATGCAACATTTATTTGAAACATTTTTCCAAAAAAACAATAATAAATCGGCTATGGACCGTTGCATCTTAGGCTGGACACCCGGTAGATGGAATAATCTGAACATATCATACGATTTCATTACTTTGCCTATCGCCCGAATTAATTTACATAAGCATCCATAGCTCCGCCTTATCTTTACTAGAAAAAGAAAAAAAAGGCGATAACTCACATCTCCTAGACCGCTTACGCCATTTTATAAAGGACGAGAAAGCTCTAAGTAAGTTCTCGAGGAGTTATTTCATTTCCCTTGTTGTATATCCGGGCCCGTTCAACTTTCGCTCGTCCGCCCAAAAAATCCATTAGGAGCGGAAGCAATTCGGACGGAGTTAACACATCAGCGTCGGCGGTCAGTTAGGCGGAGATGCGAATGGGCGGTTGATCTTAGCGGATGGATATTCACCAGAATTACGTTGGACTCTTAAGGATACTTCCACAATTACAGTCCATCTCGTTTAGGACTTTCGATCTCGGGTAGATTTTATAAAAGCAGCTTATTTTTACTTCGATTTATTACTGGAGGAATATCTACAATTTTCTTTTTCAGGCTGTATGTTAAGGTATTTCATAAAAATAATTGAGTGCCACTATTAGCAAAATTAAGTAATAATAGTTTTGTTCAAACAAGGATTGGTAATCGTTGGTGACGATCAGGGGCATAAAACCTAGACATGCATTTTAAAAGACGTATGCACCCAATCGCTTCTAACGATTGCACATCTTTGACTGAGCCTAATACTGTTGAAACCTTAGATTACAAATGATACAATTTTAAAGCTTCAAATCTTGACCATGTATATAATATTTAATTTCTTTTTTTTCTTGTTTTTAGGTCGTCAATATTAAAAACATGAATGAGTAACGACGTTTTCGCCTTTATATACAACGCCTTTTTCAAGTATATAAATAAATGTAAAAATTGTAAATTATCAAATAAAATGATTTTCGTTTAATGAATGACCCACAAATTAGTTTGTTTACTGTGATTCTGGAATATGTTATTATGTTTATTAAATATTGCATTTTAAAATAGGATGTTTTGATTATTTGTTTTTTGAATTTTGTAATTAAATAGTTCTTTAAAAAATATGTATCCTAGTTATAAATTAAATTATATTAATTTTGTGAAATTATTGTATATCGGTTTTATCATTGACTGCATTTTTATGTTTAATAAATTTGAATTATTTCAAGTATTGACATGTTTTTAAAAATTTTGGTTCTTTGTTAAAATTGTTAACGTTGTTTGAAATCAAAGGTATGATTTTGAGTTATTTCATGTTTCTTTTTAAAGCTGTAAGATTTTTATTATATTGTGTCCTTTTATTTCTATTTTCCAAATATTGCATGGTTTCACCTATATATACACCATTACAATTTTGACAGTCTATTTTATAAACTATGTGTGATGTTTTACTTTTTTCAATACTACGATCAGATAAAATAAATAAAATAAATAATCAAAACATCCTATTTTAAAATGCGATCTTTAAATAAAACATAATAATATAATCCAAATCATAGTAAACAAACAATTTGTCATCTTATTAACAAACATTTAATTTATAATTACAAATTTTTACATTTATTTCTATATACTTGAAAAAAGCTTTTCAATAAAGCGAATCGTCGTACTCATTCATGTTTTTAATATTGACGACCTAAAAACCAAGAAAAAAAAAGAAATTAAAGATGATACATTTGCCCTTTCAAATTACAATGCAAAATCTACAATAGAAAATCAATCTTAGAAGCAAGACTTTAAATGAAGATATCCTTACTATCTTAAAGTTCATTCAACAATTTCAAGCCCTTAAAATAGGAGATCATTGGTCGAGTATACATATATCGAGGTCTGCAACAATCTATTTGATTCATGAATATTCGTTTGTTTAAAGTTGACTTGATTTGATCCGATATCCTGCGAAACGTGATATACTTCAGTTAGTAACGTCAATACCAAAGAACTTAGAGTAATAGAAGTAGCATTGGAAGTTAAGCACACGATTTTGCCGTGTGTTCAAAAGTGTGACCCTTCACTTCTATACATTTATTTATTCGAAATTGGAATGCTATTCAACAATACAAAACCGTACTTTATTCAGTACTTGACAAGCTGTGAATACTTACACATTGTCCGATCCCCATTTAGATTATTAATTACACTATGTAACAATTTCTATGAATTTTTTTGTCTTTGGGTTGTAACTGTCATTTCCTATTTTCTTATGTCAGAAAAGTATAAGAACAGTCGATTATTTCCCACAAACTTTGCTTTTGTGACCAAGACAATGATATTTTAAAATTTACAAGCAAACCCAAAATGAGAAGTCCATATTATGTCGTTCGACGTAGAATACGGGAACTAAAGGCATCAGTAACGGGAGTGAATTGATTTACGATAGGAATGATGTCTGTCAAAGTGACAAGTATCTGCATTTTCGATTTTACATTTGTTTTTTCTTTTGAAAACAAAACGAAAATATCACAACCAAGATGTCTCAACCACTCAACCTGCTTTGATAATTTATTGCTATATTGTTCAAGCGCTATTTTAAATTTTGACAGATCCAATGTTCCAACGTCCCTCCATTCAAAACGTGTACACTCCTAAAGCTGATATAATAGACTCTTCCCACGATTTCAGCGCTCAAAACGGTGTGTATATGTACTTCTCATTTCACTATACCTATTTTCTAATAAGATGTTGGCTTCAAGAGGTTGCAAACATGAAGCAGACGTGTTTTTCTATGTTTGTGGTCAGTTTATTAAGACAAGAGGATGGTATAGGGGAGAAAAGAGATCCATGAGATTTGCAATTCCAAGCATTTGGCGGGAACCCACTGACCACTCAAGCAACTGCTACCTTTGCATTGTGGACCCTACCAAACGCCGTACTGGCAAAAATGCATCTGCTGTCATGTATCCGGATATTCCTTCATCCATGGCCCCAGTATTACACAGGCCTCAGCTTCCATTACGTACTCCTCCTAAGATAGATCAGGCGTCTTCAGTCAGCAACAGCGAGTCGCAGTGTGAAGAAAATATTGTAGAATCAGATGACGATTTCATACATGGAGATGATGAGAGAGGCCCATACTACCCCAACCAAAAAAACATCAAGCCACAATCAAGGCAACAAAGGACAAAGTTTTCTATAGGGGAAAACAATATCAAATGGGAGCCACTGGTAGACCCTCTAAAGGTGCTGATGCCACCACTGCACATAAAGTTGGGGCTTATAAAACAATTTGCGAAAGCTCTAGGTACGGAGTCAGCAGCCATGAAACACCTTGAGAAATTACTTCCTAAGCTATCTGAAGGTCAAAGCCTGTGTCTTCGTAGGACCTCAAATCAAGAAGATTCTCGACTGCGATGACTTTCCTAAAAAGCTCACCCGTAAGAAGAAAATATTGGTGATATACACTGTGACCACTTAAATATGAGACTAATGGGGAAAAAAAATATTATTGAATCTATAAAAAAAATTTATATAAAATAAAAGCCAGTGCTTCTTTAGAAATATATTTGGGGTTTAAAAATAACATTCGTAATTTTGCTATAATTAAGAGAAGAAAAGAAAAGAAATTGTCTTGAGAATAAATCACCCTCATTTTTAAATATATGAAGAAGTTCCATTAGAAAAAAAAGTACCTCAAATTCCTAAATATGCCAAAATACCAACTTTCAAGTAAAAATAAAAAAAAACACATTTTTACAAAAAAAAAGTATTTTTTCAATGTTTGGCTCATATTGTGTAATTTTTTAGAATTCCATTTCTTTAATTTCTACTTTGAAAATTTGTATTTTGGCACATTTAGAGAGTTGTACTGTTTGCTAATGGAGCTTTTTGGTATCTTTAAAAACAAGCGTGTTTTATTCTCAAGCAATTAATTTTTTTCTTAATTTATAGCAAAACCACGCATTTTAATTAAGTTTGAATATAAAATATGTTTTTAAAGAAGCACCAACTTTTATTTTACATAATTTTTTTTTTATAAATTCAATAATAAAATTTTTTCCCATTTGTCTCATACTTAAGTGGACATACGATATACATATGTGGGTATATTTCAAACTTTCGTTGTCCTAGTCACAAAACCAAAATTAGAGGGGAATAAAAGTATTTTTCTATTGTTTTGAAGCATACATAAGTTGGAAATAACCCTTACTACTCAAGGACAAAAAACGTGTTACATAGTGTTATTAATCCAATACAAATTAGTTAGTGTTGAATATTTGAAGAGTAATGGAGGTTATGATAAAGTAAAGTTCTTCGTTGTTGAATGGCTTTTTGAAATGTTATTTAATGTTAAAATAAAAAAAAAACACAAAATCATGTTTGCTTACTTCTCTTTTTTGTGTATTTTTTCTTGAGGTTCACAATCATGTTTTTTGCGGTTACAGCGCAAAAACTACATACTTGATGGCGTAGAATCCGAATCTGCAATATAAAATGGGATAAATCCCATTTAAGATTTAAAAATTGTCCCCCCTCCCACTCTGGGGGGGTGAGGTGGGGGATCGAGTTCGGCACCATTCAGTGAGCCCCTTACATTATAAAAAAATCTTAGTAAGATCTTCTTTTTGATTTGATGCAGTGTTTTAGAGATATTCCGATAAAACTCACCCTGTATATAGAAAGTATAATATTATTTAATATAAGAGGGCAAATCTGTAAAAGCAATTGATAATTGTGAAAATATAAATGTACCACTCATTCTCTCACATAGGAACAAAACTCCATCCATCAATTATTTATCCCATCTCAGCGCGACAAAGGAAGAGAAAAATTACTTCCAACCTTTATATAACATATAAAGCAAAATCATCCAAGCCCCATACGCATAAGTGGTAATACAATAATCCTTTTATACAAGGAATCGGCTTCAATAATTCATAACGATATGTCGGAGAGTGGTGGCGGCTAGTCGGTGGCTGTCGGCACTAGCGCAGACCCTAATGATGATATAACAGAGCAATTATATCCGCACAATGATAAACTATTAGGGGGGGACAGTGTTTGTATACGTTTCACGAACATATAGATGCGATGTGATTCTGCTCGGAGTGTTATTAGCGGGGATATTATGGATGTAG
Organism: Protaetia brevitarsis; assembly: GCA_004143645.1. NCBI lineage: Eukaryota > Metazoa > Arthropoda > Insecta > Coleoptera > Scarabaeidae > Protaetia > Protaetia brevitarsis. The sequence goes on along the minus strand of RXPK01002430.1, from coordinate 69,179 downwards.
TGGAATAGGGCAAACGTTACCGAAATATGCTTAATGGATTTTGGCAAATATGGAGTCTAATTTGCAATTAAGGAAGTTTTAATGACATTTGAGGTTGGTCGTTGATTGAAACTGAGGTATTATATATTTCAAATGATATTCCATTAACACCTTGCGAGAATAAAAAGGTTGACTATGGATTCGCAAACGTTTTCTGTAGGATAATTGAAGGATACAAAGCGGCAGTTTTGGAAGAGTCAGGTAAAGCGCTTACTTGCTAGTGTAATGGGATTATACAGGTACCCCATCCAAGACTGGGTCTATGATTACAGCTTTATTTTTTATTTTAGCAAAAGGTATTTTATACAAAAGTCTTACAGAATTTAATGCTGCATAACCTAAAAATATTTTTGACTATACAGGCTGTTGCACAAGTAGGAAAACCCATACTTACTCCGAAATTTTAAATGGAATGTCATATATATTATTCCCTTTTTAAAATTTACGAAGAAAAGTAACATCATTTGATATAAGCAACTACAGGGTGGGCCATCACATTCGCGTCGGTTTATATACGAAAAGTGGTAACATAGTCTTAATGGTTTTTTGTTATACAGGTTCAGAAGGAGCACATTTCAAATTATTTTGAAGTAGACAGGGTGACTTGAAGAAAAGTTACACACCAAAGTTGTGAAAAATTAAATGGAACACCCTGTATATTATGACATATTTTGATAGTAAAGACTAAATAAAGACAAGTTGGTGTTAGGTTTCTTATGCCTAACTCAACTCGTTTACGAGATAATTAACTATTCTTCAAAATGTAGACCAAAATTGAAGAGGCATGCCTGTCATGTATATTTAAGTTAGATATTTGAAACTGCATTTATTTTTTAACTAAAGCATTACACTTGATAATAAAATAAAAGTAATGCAGAAAATTATACGGTGTGAACAAAAACATAGCCTTTAAAGATAGCGAAGATTAAAAGTATGTTTTTGTTCATCCTGTATAATTTTTTGCATTTGCTGGTACTAAACTACTACTTGCCCTACTTGCCCTTTAGTGCAAGATAAACACAGAAAGAAATTCGCATGTAATTCAGTGCATTATTTTATTTTATTATTTTTACGTATTTTTATAACGTTGGTATCAAAGTTTCCTTCCGCACCAGAGACACTAGCGCATATGCGAACGCTCAAAACTATGTTCCAGGGCACTATTTCCGATGTACCTATTTCGACTCCGAATCGGCCGGCTCCGCTTATCTTCGCCGTATGCGCTTATACGGTCGCTTTGGGGCACGCAATTTTGTGTCTCCAGTTAACGTCTTGCATTCATTGTGACTGCATCGTTTTCAATGCGTACCATGCATGTGTGATTTCAAAGGTTTGAAGTGACGTTTATTATTAATGATGGAAATTAATTGAATGCAAAACCTTAAAAAAAAGCCCGCTCTCATTTGAGGAAAAACTTTTAATTAAGAAAAAAGGAAGGCATATTCCTAATTTTCAAATAAACTACACTTCCACAAGTAAAACTTGAACTTACAATAGAGTATTCAATAAAAATATATATGAAAAATATGAGTGGATGTGCGGATGTTCACTAACAAATAAATTATTTTATTTTATCTGCTTAGTTTTTAAGAAAGAGATCAGTGCATGGAATAAATAAGGGTTAAATGATTATATGCATATCACAGAGAGGGCAAAAAACACGACAATTCCGTTTCTCACATGAATGCATGCGTGGATTTTAATGTTCTGGGCAAAGTAGGCATACGTGAATAGTTAGACAGTGCTTATTTGCGACATAAAATTAAGTACAACAAAGATGTGTAAAAAATCGTCATATTTTGCGTCGGTTAATTATGTGTATAAAAAACTATTAAATCTTATCCTATGCTGGACAGCGTAAAATTAAAAAGTGAATTTTCAGTAATTTATGAGCGCATGAGATGTGTGACGTAGGTGTAGGTGGTGTTTTGCCACTTTTAGTGTTCATAACAGACAAAAACTTTAAAAAAAGTTTTGACGGGAACATATAAACTGTTGGATATTATTTGTACAACCCCCATGTCAACAGTAGAATGTGAACGATGTTTTTCCACTTCAAATGCGTTAAAACTTTCCTGAGAAGCACAATGTCAGAAGATCGACTGTACGCATTTTTACAACAAAGTCATAGACGTTTTTGAATTTTATGTACAAAAAATAGGCAAGTTCTTCTTTTGTGCCCACCCTCTTTCATAACTCACGAGCCGCCACTGCGCTTTAAGATGTTATCTCAAAACGGCAAATAAACATAACAGCTGGCGGTGCCTATTGCGGCAGCCGAAAAGAAATATCTAAATTCTTTTCATTTATTTTATTGACTAAAGCCGGATGTTACAATAGATCTCGTAAAGAAATGCGTTCATGTAATATTTTCCTTTATTACCAAGCTAAGCATAGACTTTTTTCTCTTGCTGTATGTCCGCATGATATGGAATTGACTATTATTTTATAGTTAATAAAATAAATAAATTAACATGTAAAGAAATTTTGATTTTACCATTTACTTGTCAAATAAAATCCACGCAAATTATCACGCTATATTGTTTTTAGCTGTTGAATTTGACATTTGTTCAAGGAATTGTATTTATAATCAATGAGATAGTAGTATTCATTCGTTTTAATTTCAATTCTATAGCTTTAGGGGTGCTTTTTAATGAGCTATCGGAGTAGAGCTTTTGTAGTTATTAACGAGTTAAATTTTCGTTGGTACAACAAAGTTAATTTAGTATTATTATTTAAACCTCTAAATGAAAAAAAGGAAGAAATTAGCTTTTGAAACGAAGCATTGTCGGAAAATTCCTTTCATGTTAAATTCCGCATTTCCACCGATGGAATTAGATAAGGAAGGAGCTCACTCGATTAATTTCGCAGACCCTCCCACCTCACTCCGATTCACTGGCGATGACGTCCGCGTTTTTTCTTTGTTTTGCCACTTTTTCTCGTTCTTCCTTCCAGACGATGAGACGAATATGTTGATTGGCCTCCGCGGACGTATCCCGCATCCATTAAGTTTCTGCGGTCCATTACGGCGCAATTACCGACTGTTCGCGGATTCTTTTGTGCTTTTTTCCCTTTCATATTGTAATGACGGGCCGGCCATTAAAGATGACGAAGCCCTGGTCACGGAAAAATCGGGCCGACGCCTCCTACGATACATTAATATATCGTGAATTTTGTTTTCAGTTCGGGCTTCTCTCTCCGGCGATTTATCATTGCGATAGCCTCAATGAGTTATGGACGTTATATTCTGGGGTATATACACACGGTTATATTCTTTCTGGGATGGGAGCCGAAGATTTATTTTAAAATATGACGTGGCCAGGAAGATCTATTAAGCACTTTCGGAGTGTATAGATTTACTTCCGAGTGGATCTTATTTCTGGAATAAGATTTATGGCTTAATGAATGAGGTCTTGGCTTTTTGTTCGACCCTATTTATATAAAAATAATAGAGTCCAAGTGATCGGCTGTCACTTAAGATAAGTTGTAGGAACTTAGCATTTAATGATACAAACAAAAAGCAACGAATAATACATAATAAGAGCTCAGATTTGCAATGGGTTACCCCTGATATTCTCGCATGTATGTATGTATATAATAGAAGGGTGGTGTTACACTGCTACATAAAAGATCTATTGTGTCCCCTATTTTTGCTGCTTTACAGCTGGCCTTCCAATCCTATTCCTTTTAGAAAGTGTAGCATGTCAGAGGGCCCCAGTCTAGGTAAGGCTCCCTCTTCGATTTCACATGCTCCCAGGTACAATGCCCTCGAGTTGCACAGTGCTACGCAGTTTGAGAGAAGGTGGATGGATGTTTCATCCTGTTCCCCACAAAATCTGCATTCAGGATCTTTTTCAATCCACGCTTACTCAGGTGTCCTTTCAGTCTACAATGGCCTGAAAGTATTCTGTTAAATATGCGAATTGTTCTTATTCAGGTTGATGGCATTCCGTAAACCTCTTCTGTTATAAGTTCCCAGAAGAATTTTACTTTCCTCAATTCCCTGGAGATTTTCCCAGTAACTGGATTTTCTCTACTCCATTTCCATTTTTAGTTTCTTCAGTATTGTACTGCTACTTAATCCGCAAAAGGGTTCAGGCCCTACGAAAAGCATTCCAGCCCCTTTTTTTGCGAGGTGATCCGTTATTTCGTTTCCTTCCACTCCTGTGTGACCCGGAACCCAAGGAGGGTACTTTTTTTTTCTTTTTGCCTAGCTCATTTAGTTTCCCTAGGCATTCCAGACCATCTGGACTGATTTTCATATGAGTTCAGCGCCTTGATGGCTGCTTGACTATCAGACACGATATAATCTCCTGCTTCCGATAGTTCCTATCCATAATGAACTGAACACATCTTCCAATAGCGTGTATTTCGCCTGAAATATACTTGGGTATTTTCCCAAGCTTTCGAAATATGTAGGTCTAGGTCCCTTCTGCCTTTTGGAGCCATCAGTGTACCATTTGATGGCATTTCTATTCAAGTTCAAGATGGTGTTATGATCCCACTCGCTCCTGTTACTTAGCTTTATGGTGAATTCTTTCACAAAGCTAAATTTTTTTAACATATCACCCGGGGCATATCCCGGTTTGATCACCGTCAGGAGATTGTGGCCTATGCCTAATCATTTCCTTCCTTGACCATTCTTAGTGCGGTTCTTTTCGCCACACCCTCTAACTACTATGTGGAGGGGGGCAAGATCCAATACTACTTCAATAGCTGCTGTTGGGCAGGTTCTCATAGCCCCGTTAGCATACACATGCTAATCTTGCACTTTCGAGAGGTTTAAAGATTCCTCGCGGTGGCCAGATTAGTTCTTTTGCACTCCCGCATGTAAGGATAGGTTACTTATGTTGAAGGAAATGAGCCAGAAGTACATAATATTTCAACCAATCCACAATAACTATCAAAGATTCTACAATAATTATCTCCAAGAAACTAGAAAGACTATCAATGACAGATACATAGGAAATTCATGTAACAAAAATAGGGCTATGTGGTCTCTAGTTAATGATAGGAGGTTTAAAGCCACAAGCATGCACGTTTTGCCTGAGAATTTTCCTTCGACAATGGAAATCTGTGAAGTTTTCAAGAAGCACTTCTCCAATCTTTCTAACAATCTAATTAATGTTTACCAAATATCTAGTGATATTAAATTTTCAGATTTAGATGAACACATTAACACATTGCAAAATTCTGTCTTTTTTTCTCCTATAGAAGAAAATGATATTTCAACCGAAATTAAAAAATACGGCAGCTGGAGATGATGGTATCGATACTGCAATTATTAAAAGTACGCATAAATATTATTTAACTGTCTTAATTTACTTAATAAATTCCTCTTTGGAACGAGGAATTTTTCCATTTCAACTTAAAATTTCAATTATTAAACCTGTTTATAAGAAAAAGAGCAATCTTAATAACTACCGCCCCATCAGCTTGTTGAATGACTTTTCAAAGATTTATGAAATAGTGGTAAATTATTAAATTTCTTTCAAAAAAATAATGTATTTAATATAAATCAACATGGTTGCCTGCTCTCTCGTACCACTGATGCTGCCTTAAATAATATCGCGAAGAAAGTTTACTCCAGTATTGATCAATCCTTAATTCGGTGTAAATTTGTTAATTGACCTTCAGAAGGCTTTGGACTGCGTGAACCACTCAATATTGTCACATAAACTAAATAAATATGGTGTTAGGGGGATTGCTAACGACTGGATGGTAAGTTACTTAAGCAATCGCATACAAAAAGTCAACTGTAATAATGTTACTTCAAAGGCTCTAAGTAATGGGACGGGGAATTTCCGCAAGGTTCAATACTCGGGCCTATGTTGTTTCTAATTTACATTAACGACTTGCCAAACTTTATAAACATCATAATCTTGTATGCTAATGATATCAACATTGTTTCAACATCTAATAACGTTGCGATTCTTTTAAATGATATAGAACTTATTTTAAATTCTGTCACTAACTGGTCAAAACTAAATAATATCACAATAAATCAAAGTAAAACGTCCATTATACTTTTTAAAAATGCAACTTTACTGATACCTAATGATCCTTTCGGCAATTGCTTAATAGCTACTAGTACTTTGATGAAGATACTTGGGATTATTTTTGATTCTAATATGGAGTGAGGAGACCATGTTGATTTTATCTGTAGTCAACTATCACGAACTTATTATGCCTTATACCATTTAAAACAAAGTTGCAGTTTAAGTATTCTGCGTTCTATATACTATGCCGAATTTTTTTCTAGACTTTAGATATGGGGTGCTTTACTGGGGCTCTTCCAGCAGTGCCCAAAGAATTTTTATTTTGCAAAAACGTGCTCTACGTATTTTGTACAGTTTCAAACCTAGAGACTCATGTAGGCCTATATTTATAAATGAAAGATATCTCACCTTTTATGATACATATTTACATCCTTGAAGTATTGAGCTTTGTGTATAAAAATATAGAAGATTTTAAAACTCATACTAACCACAAGTACGACACACGATCTTTTTGTTATTTACTGCCTCCTGCACATAAAAAAATAATTTTTCAAAAAAGTATCCAATTTATCGGTTGTAAGCTTTTTAATATTCTACCAAATGATATAAAAGCAATAAAATAATTTGGTAGATTTAAAAATCGTGTTAAAAACCTACTTTTAAACATAAACTGTTATTGCGTTGATGATTATTACTATAAATTTCTGTCAAAGTTATAAGTTTTACAATTAATTGGTTACTGTTCGGCCTTAACTATTTAGCTGTGTTAGTTTTGTTTTTTTGCTGCTGTTGACGTTTTCTTGCACTTATTGTTTACAGTGAAATAAAGTTATTATTATTAAAATAACTCAAAATACTTGAAATAAAAGAAAGCATTTCTGTAAAAACAAAGCTTACGTTATGCTTTAATATATTTTATAGCTCGTATAGGGACAATCATATTTTATATTACCGCTGAGAATATTTGAATAATAAATTTCTGTTAATAGTGTTTATTAACTCTTATAGTAAAGAAAGTGTGTATACAGGTTTTATTAATTTTAGCATTCATGCTATTAATTGTTAATATGAGTGCCCAATAGCACCGATAATTTTTTATAATAGTAATAATAATCTTTATTTGAGATATGGCACAAAAGCACATAAGAAAATAACGTCAAAGGGAAAAAAATTATAATAATAAAGAATAAAACAGACAATAAACAAAGCAGTGTGCATACTAAGAGCTATTTGCATTACAGAAATCATCTAGAGAATAACAACTTAAGTTACATAAGTATTTTTTCACATTACAACGAAATAATTTAACGTATAAACGTTATATTCTTTCGCGCAATTTAAATTGATATCGTATTAATTGCTTCTACATTATTTAAATTGCCTCTACTGCGATTCCAACTCATTCAGTGGACCCCCTTTTCTCCCAAGTATAATGAACTAAAATAATAAACTTCAGTGTTGAGCGTGTGTAAGTACACTTGTTAAGCGACAAAGAGGGCTACCCCAGGCCATATGTTTGCCCGCGAATTCGATGATCCCATTGTTGGAGTAACTACCGACGTTCTGCTAATACTAAACAAAGAGAATAGAAATCGTTGGGGTGGCGGTGAAGCACCGAGTAGGGTTTGGTTCGAATTTTTGGGCATCTCGAGTCGAGTATTTCAGTTGTGAATAAAAAAAAAAAAATCCAAGAAAAAGTGGAGTGAAATAATGAGAATATTATTTTAACTTGTGTAGAATGGTGTGGAATTAGTAAGGCCTTACGACTAAATGAAGAATTTATATCTATTTTGAATAATATATTATAAGTGCTCAAATACGAGGGGAAGCATCTACACTGTTGAAAATTTTAACACTTTTTTGACTAATTTAATAGTGAGAGGGTCCACACTCTTTTTCGTGTTATTTTGTCGAGAACTATAGAAGTTTAAATTTGACGAGCAGATAGTCAAGTATTGTCTATTGCTAAGGGGTTATTTTGTCCAACGACACGTGGAATTATGAAATACTTCTAGTCACATTTTATTTGATCTAGACTAGACAATTTAACTAGCTGTTTAACTAAATGAATGCGATCTTTGGGTGTTTAACACCATTTCTAACACACAACGTCTTTTTAATATGCAACTCCTATTTCTTAGTGCTATAATATCTCTCTTAAGACGTTTTCTCAATTACAAATATGCAAAACCACTCATCAGAAAGTTTTGGTTTCAACTAAACATACCAATTTTAAAATGACTTTTTGGACCATTTATAAAATTAAGTGAATGTTTATGCTATTTGATTTCAAGTCTAAACTAAATTGCGTAAATAGATGTTCCCAATACATCTTTAAGATGTTGAAATTTTTTTATGCCCACTGGTATTAACGTTTAATAACACGAGGTTACACTTTGCAAGTCAGTCACATTTGGTGATTTGTTTGGATATGTTAATACGGAGAATCAAACACGAAAACAGATACACGTGCAATGCAGGTGGTGCGTATAATGGAATACTATATTAGAATAGATGGGGTTTCTATATTTCTATCCGAGGGAAAAATTCTGATTGGTTGACGCTTCTAAATGTCTAGAAAAATAGTCAATCCTCATATCTGAACAAAGAATTCACACGAAATTCTAGTAATTTCTGTTGTATCAAATACGCGTAGTCAACTCGTCTGGCAAAGTTTGGAAAAATCAATACTAAAACATTTGACTAGCGCAAAATTAACGCCAACACCGTAATATTTTCAACAGTGTATATATGCTTCAACTCCGCCCTTTTTGTCACTGCGCAACTGTCACGAGCGATTTGTCGAGCTGTACTTAAGAAGAAAATAGTTTTCCGGTAAACAGCACGCTATTTTAAAATAAAATAAACACTTTTCCTGCGAAAAGATAACCTTTTCGTTTAACGTGATCAAAACCAACAGTTATAAAACTTTTCATTCAATACAATCTCTTCTCTCAACGTATAACGAAAACTTCGATTTTGCAAGAAAAATTCCGTTTCTTCTTGTTTCTCTTCCGTTTTTTTTTTCTTTCTCCCGCCATCACGAGCGGCGCCCCGTCGAAATTGATAACCCTAATCTTCGGAAACGCGCTCTAAAGTAATACGGTCATCAGGGTGCGTCGCGAGGTTCCGAACTGCTTTATGCGATATCATTACCGGGCAAAAATCCGGTAAAACCCGCGCTAACGTTGACAAATGCGGGCGGAACGCCGGCCAACGCGCCACGGGATTCCCCTAATCCGTCGCCGACAACCGGGTAACCGGCGAGGGCTGGATTTTTCCATTTTCGCGCGGGCGACTCGTAAAACCGCAATTTGCGCCGGTCGCCTTTCATTAGCACTCGCGTGCCGTCGTGGAAATAGCATTACGTGGAGCGGGGACAACTTTCCGAAAGTCGATTCGCTTGTTTTTCCAGGCAACGCGTGAATGCTATATACCTAGTTTTGGAGATGTCTTTATCTTTATATTACGTCGGATGTGATTACTTTTTTTTGTATTTCAAATTTAAGAAATGTAAAATAGAAAATGCCTAAATATTTAACTTAAAAATATCGTCAGAGAAACGGAGAAACTCGAGTTCCTATCTACTAGGCAGGCAGAAAACCGAGTCTGTCTCTACACTGTAAAAAAAGTTGCAGTAAAATTACATGTAAAATCGTTGGTAACAAAGTTGCCTACAATTTTCAGGTAAATTTGCTTCATAAGGTAAATTTCTCTACCATCCTAGTAAATTTCACATCCTGATATGTTTTTCAAAGATTGTACTGTAATTCCGTATGTAATATTTTATATGAACTCTATATTTACGAACACCTCAAGTAATTTTCATATGTATTTTTATAAAGAGAGCAAGCAACTTACCTAATTCTTTTTATAGCACCTAATAGGTCATACTGAATCGCTCAACCAGGGATCAAGAATGAACGCTTACGCGAAACCTACGATTGTTGTGACGTACAATGATATCATTGAGCCAGTAATAAGTTCGACAAACGAATAGAATTACTACGCGCACAGATAAATAATCCAATAACCAATCACATTGCGGCGTAATGGAATTTCGTATTTTCCATTAACTGTAGTTTTACCCGAAAAATTCAAGTAAAAACAAATAAATTTAAAGATCATCATATTTTACAGCAAATTAATAGTTCACTAGTAAAATTACTTTTAAAGTGCACTAAATACCACAAAAAAATGTCAATTTTACACTTTTAAGTAAATTTTTGAGAGTAAAACAAAATTGTACATGTTTCTTCCTGTATTTTCTTTTGAATTTTTGTTACATCTTAAACTTTACATAAAAAAGCTATAAATTTTACCGAAATTTCTTTTTTCATGTTAAATATCCTAGAAAAAACATGTAAAACAAAATTTACATGATTTATTGTAGTTAATGCACAACGTTATTACATGTAATATTCCTGAATTACCATGGCAAAATTACTGTAATTTTTTACAGTGTAGAGCTATTCCCCTTCCATTGCTCTTGCTGGTATGGTAATTCCTACAATAGATCTTACTAGCACTTTTTCGGTTAATTTTAAATTCGATGTTAGGTATTAGAAAAAACCAGGAAATAAGTCCTATCTAATCCTCTATTTTTGTTATTGTTATTATTATTGCAATCGATTTCGGCTCTAGGCAATGAATCTTAAATTTGCTAAAAAAATTAGTTGATTGAAGTATTTTTTTTGTTGTTGCAGGCTGTCAAGCGAGATTTCTTTGGCCAAGAGGTTAAAGTACAGGCATCTAGTTCAAGTAAGTATGTCTTAAAATTGATATAAGTTAAGGTAAGGCAGGTTCGAATCAAGATATCAAGATATCAGGCGGAAAAACGTTCGTTAAAAGGAACCTTTAAAAAGGCATGAATCATAGATGGTGCCGTCGCACAGTGGTCTCGCTTGCATTCCTAGGGCGAAATAATTGTAATTTATCAAGTTGTAATAATGATTTGCAATACTATACATGTTGTAGTATAACTTTCAACCATTTTAGGAATATCAAGCCTCTGTGGCTTATATTTGTTGGTATAAATCAATTTACTTAAAACAGGCGTTTGAATTTATTAAATATGGTAGACTTTTTTAAAAGTAAATATGTAATTTAGTTCGCCATTTATTGAAATATCTTACGGCCGTTTACACCGTCTGTGATTAACATTTTAATTAAGTAATCAAAAATTAAATTTAATTACGAATTAAATATGAATAGGATTGCACCGAACAAATTTAATTAAAGATTAGTTGATTAAAAAGTTTGTGACAGAAATATAGGTTGTTAGTGCCTTAAGTTTAGTTTTTAGTCAAAAATTGTATTTATATTGGGGAACACTGTTCCATCATAATGAAAATAGTCACTATGCGAATCTGCGATTTTAAGCGGCATTTGAAAGTTATTGGAATTTAAGCTGAAGAAAATTGCTACAGAATTAGATATTGAAATAAAAAAAGTTGAGTAGCTTTTAAAATGAAAATTAATATGTGAATGCAGGTTTTTCTTTTCATTATGGAATTCTTTTATTTGTTTGTTCTGCAAATGCCCCAATTTTTGACACTTTATTTGACCTCTGCTATTACTTGTTAGAATTATTTTATTATTGCCATCATTTCCTTATATATTTTGTTCCTTTTTTAATGAATAAATGGTTAATTACATACTCAATATTTCTTTTAAAAAAATCAAAGATAAAACGTTTTTTTACCGTTAAGTGTCGAGAAATGAGTTCCTAAAAGGTAAAATGATTAAAAAAAAGATGCAAGTGTGATAATGCATTTAGAGTAAATAAAATATATTTCGTTTATACAAAAGCCAAAGAAAACAAATACAACAAAAAATGTTCAAAAGTTAATTTCTAGCAATGAATTACAAATTGTTGAAATAATCATTAATTAGTAATGCCTGTGTCGCAGCAGGTACACCATCAGCAGTGTCATAATTAATCTCATGAAGTTGTCCATTTAAAATTTTTTGATTTAATTGTTCTCCATTGATTTCCTTTTCACCCACGTTTATGGCTATATTGTGCAATTACTGAGGCTTGACCAACTATTACTGCCATAAAGGTATCCAGCTTTAAGCGACAACCATATGCCAGTATTGGAAAACATTCTTCTTAGAAACATGCTTTTAATGACATTCTGTGTTGTAATATGGCTTTCATTATGACGATTTTTCACAACTGTTTCAGAATTTAACAGTGGGGTCAATAAATATATTTTTGGGGCATATCCACTGTCGCTTATGGAAAAGAATGGATCGTTAAAGTGTGTATGCCATGGCTGTCGTACTACAATATCCATTATTTTTAAATTAGCATCATGTAAAAATTGTGAATTTATAGAAAGATATACTTTCCTATTACGAAATACTTCCGGGTCATTCCCACCTGGAACCACGAGTAATCTTCAAATACATTTATTGTTAGTTTTTTATTTCGGGAATTAATTTTTGATTTACCTTGGACTTTCTAAAACCCTGCCAAATATACACTTCTTGCACGCCGCTATTCCTTGTCCTAATCTTCAAAGTGAACACTTTAATTAGCTAGCTGTTTCAATTTACAGTCACAGATATTTGTATTATAACGTTATAACCAAACCGCATGGATCTATGATATACATGGATAAGGTATATCTCATACCGATTGACTCCAACATTAGAGAGAGAGAGGTTATGAAGTGAGACGGAGCTAGTACTGGCAAAACATCCCTTAGTCATGGGGAATCCCTTATAAATTTTTGAATTATATACCTGTTTTACCTGAGTTTTGCTGCGGTTTTTCCCATTATTTTTGTGTTGTGAGCTGTGTCACAGTATGCTTTATGTCGTCTATCGGTTTCAACGAGATATTTCGATAATTTCCTTTAAATTATCTACAAATTTAGAGTGACTACATTTTATCATATCATAATTATTATAAAAAATTGTTATTTCGTGTTGTGCATATGGATGTAAAAATTGATTTGTGAAAGGTGGCAATTTAAAATTCTACAGGTGTGTTTATTTTACATATTTAAGTAATTATTTAATGTTATTATAATATGAATGCGAATTTTAGATTTCCTTCTGATCCACAAGCAAGAAAGAAGTGGATTATTGTATTAAAAAGGGATGAGATGGCAATAAGAGAGCACGTTGAATGGTCTGGGAAAAGACAATTTGGATATATAAATTATGGTGTTTATTTTAATGACAATGACTGCTTACCCAAGCAAAAAATGCTTTCGTCTTTATGCTAGTTGCACTTAATTCCAATTGGAAACATTTTATTGCGGATGTAATTGCATATATAGCAGGTTTCGTTGTTAGAAAAGTAACATCTGTAATTTCTTGTGAAGTTTGTACCCAAAGCTTAACAAACAATGAAAGTTTATCACTTTTATTAAATAGAAAAAATCGGGGCAAGTTAGTAAAAGCAAGTAAAGATGTTGGTTCAGTATGCAAAGTTGCTGAATCTGTATTTAGACAACAGAGAAATTATTCACAAACTAACATTATGCAGGTATTAATTTTACAAGGTTTAAATAATTTGAATTTAACAGATTATTTTAAACATTTAACAAATCACTTTTACGAACAGCAGTCATTAAATTCACATCACTAGCAATTAATAAAATTAATACTGCACAATTATCATACGCTAAGATTACATCACTACTACAAGTGCGAAAATGCAGAAGCTGTAAGAATTAGACAAGTGCACACAAAAATGGTATTATTTAAACATCAGTGATGGGACAAGTTTTTTTTTATTCAATAAAGGATTAAAAAACAGGTGTATGCTCTTATTTTATAACCGTCGTTACTGCTAAGAAGATTATTAATAGACTTAATTTATTTTATGAGTATTTAGATAATTTAAACTAACACTTTCTGCCCTTTTGAAATTATAAAAACCACTTTAGATGCACAGCATATTTCAACCAAAATTAAGGTGGAAAACACATTTATCGTAACAAAATATCCAAAACTCATTATATAGAAATGTTTTAATGAAAAATAATTTATCATAATCGTTTAAATATAACCAGGTAAACAAAATATACAATATCTATTACCCGCCTTTAATTTGTATAGGAACGAGTCTTTTTGCCAGTACTAGCTCCATCTCACTCGTAGTTTTCTCTCTCTAATGTTGGAGTCAATTGCCTACATAGCGGCGGTTATATAGGCGCTATCCAGTAGTATAATACATCCATGCCAAACCGCATAACATAACCTATAATCGCCTATAAACACAAATGTAAACAAAGAAACTACGCTTGCGCCAACTTTAATTATGAGTTAATTCGTACCTTGGCTACTGATTAAAGATAATCACGAATTAAGGATTTAATTATTAGTTAAGCAGTCGGTGCAACGGAAATTCAACTTTAATTATGATTAAATTTTAATTATAACTTAATCACATACGGTGAAAACGGCCGTTAACGTTGTACTTGGTTTAATAATTTGTGCTATTACAAAGCTCAAAAAACTGCTTGTTCGAAGTGGCTTATAAAAAAATGATTTTGTTCAAGATGATTTTAATATTAAAGTAAAAAAAGCAACTACTACCAATTAAAATAACATTTCACAAATTGTTTGTTTATCCATTGAAGTTCCATAAAAAAAAAAAAAACAATTTTATTTTCCAAATCTGTTTTAATTGCCTGGTATTTGACTGGAAATCTTTGCAAATATTTCCTTTTTTTCGAAAATTTAATGAAAGTGTTCAAGCAATGTTTTAGTTGATTTTACTACAATATTCTTATAATTGCTATAACACCCAGCTTTCTTCTAGTTCCTTAATTAATATCTCCTTGGAATCAATTGTCCCCGGAAAATCGTACAATCAAACCCTAAATCAATGAGACATCGTTTTCGCTGTTTCTCTCTCTCTATCTTCCTATCCCCTTTCTCAGCAAAACCCCCTCCAATCCGGCGCGTATATAAAACGGAAAATTAATACTCCAACGCCAACCGATATCGCATCGACCCCCTGCCGCCCTCACCCTAAATATCAGAGACAACGGCAATCCAAACAGTAGTAATAATCTCAATTGCAATTTTCTTCGTCAAACAATAAGCTAATAGCGGCGCGTTCGGGTTCCGCTGATGAGTGCTGCGGTAGTCCCCGGTTTGCGGCCCCGAGGGCTCCCGGACGCCGTAATATAACCGGAGTAGACAATTACAGACGTCGTTATCGATGAATTACCGCTCGAACAACCGGCGTAATTACATCGTCTCATTGTACTCCCATCCGGTCCTACGCTATACACGTTGTACGGAGGATCGCTGCGAGCTGCGTCAGGACGCTACGCAAATAACGTCTAAACGTATTAATGGTTAATTCCGAGAAATAGAAATTAGCACCGTCGTTGTGGGCTCTTGGGATGCGGAGGATCGTGTAATTGGATGGTGGAAAATTTCCTCATATAGGTGTGTGTTTCTGTTATTCTTTTTTTGTTCTGAAAAATAGAAAGATGTCGTGTAAAGGATGATCAGGAAACAATAAAAAGAAATGTAGGTAGTCTTCATTTTAAGGGATGATAAATTTGAAGTAAATTATAATAAAAAATATGGATTGCTACCGCCGCGAACTGAAAGCTAAAATTACTGAAAATCTTGAATACCAAACCTAAACGCATCCCATCTCCGTAATCTAGGAGATCACGTAACTGTTGTCGACTCGAAATGGTAATTCTTCGCTCAATACCCTAACAGCCGGAAATATTACATAGATATTTTTAAAAATATATTTTATAAATATTTTTCGTGAGAGGTTTTTGAATATATTTTTCGTATTTTTTTTCTAAATATGTATAAAATATTCAATTGAAATATTTATTCCATATTTTAAAATTAATGTAAGCGCTATATTTTTTCTAAAATATTTGTAAAATATTTATATGAAAATTGAGGTTTTTTATGCAATCTATTTAATTTGTCAAAATGAACTAAAATTGTTCTTGGTTATTTAGAATGTATAACGTCGATAACGAAAAGTTGAAACATACATAGAGTTGTCTAAAAGGCAAGAACTTGTTTTTTCACACTCACCATACAAGTTAATAATCAATAATTCTGGCATCTTTTAAGGCATACTGAGGGTTATCAAATTAATCACTATTTTAATTGAAGTTTTCTAAATATAAAAAAAAAACTATTTATTATCATTTTATTTGAATAAGCCAATAAAAATGAAAAATACTCATTTTTAAGTCTAGCCTTGGCTGGTGCCAGGTACACCCCTATGGCTTTTTTCATATCTCCGGTAGTGGCGCTCTCATGGCGTTTCCTTGTGGCCTCTAAAACAATGCCAATTGTATTAGATCATACCATGAATAAAACATCGTACAACATTATCAACACCTACTAATACAATTGGAGCATTTACAATAATTGGAGTGGTACCTACATTCTAATACTTACGATACTTATTTTTACTTTATTTCATAATATTTGGAAAACATTCTACGTACACACAATAAAACAACACAACGTATTCAAACCTCTATTTGAGGTTATGACGCTTATCTACCGAGATGAATCTCTTAAGCAAATCAACTAGCAATTTTTCTGGTAGATGCAGTACATATATGATGCATAAAATTCCTACAATTATATTATTAAACGATTTCTGTACATAGCGATATTGAGCATTCCAATTATCTTATAAATGCCATGACATGTTCAAAGTTTTGCTTACTTTGTAGTCACCACAAAAACTAAAACACACCCCGCAACAACTAATTACACAGTTAACCCTAATCTGCCGTAATCGTATACTATTATAAACTATAACATGTAACGGACAAACGAATGAAAACGTTGATGATACGCACGTGCGCGTAGGCATTCTATGTACCTAATCCATAGACGCATAAACAATACTAGATCATATAACACCGGCACCGTAATGAATAGAGGTGTTGTGTTGGCGTTCGCAACTTACAAATATTACAAATAATATAATACAAAACGCAGATATATTAATAGAAAAGTTACAGCGCTCAACTTAGATACTAATTAAATCATATTAGATATATATTATCTAATTTAATCTTTAAACTATCATTTTAAATAGGTACATACCTACTTAATATGTATGCATATTTTACCCATTTTCTATTATTCGTCCTACGCACCAAATGTACAAAAGCAAAAATTCAATCTTTTTTTTTGCAGAAATACAAAGCAAAATATTCTTGCAGAGTTATGAAAAATATATTGAGAAAACATTTGCAATAATATATTATTAATGCTACATAACATATATATTTTTTAAATGTTTTCTTAATATATTTTCTATAATATATTTTATGCATATTATATATTTTTTTTTAAGGGGTGGTAATGCCTAAGCTATGTTTTCAGCTTATCAGGCCCCCGCAGAGCCAAATCTCCCTCCTAATCACCATTACGATCCCGGAAAAAACCGATTATCGTAATTGACCAGAGAGAGATTTGAACCCCGGACTCCGCACTGATAGCCAATAATATAACTAATATTCAAGAAAGATTTAATATTGTTTAAATATTTATAAAATATGAAATAAATATAGTTGGTCACTGGGGTAGCTACGCCAAGCGGGACTAATTGGTGGCGGTGTATCTGTTGTAGCAAGAGCAGTCTTGGTAAATCTCTATTGAGCTTACACCTAAGGAGTGTGCCAAGAGCCTAATGACACTAAGTTCGCAGATAAAGAGGATAAGTGACTGTAAAGTCTGCCAAAGTCCGCTAGATTCAATTCCAATAAAACGTAATTTTTTCTTTTTTGATTTTCTTAGATTTAAACTCTAATTTAAATTTACGTCTATGAATTGATGTATGTATATATAATAAAGTATATGTTGAGTAGCACAAAAACTGCTGTTCTAGATATCAATCCTTTAATGGTTTTATTTTAACATACTACATGTTTCGGCCTAAGCCATCTTCAGGTATCTGGAGAAGACATGTTAACATTAACAAAGTTAACTTTTGACTTAATTAAATTAAAATTACTATTAAAACCAAAGTAAAAATTGAATGCAGTTATACAATACATAAAAACACATACTCACAAGAACTTTTAAAAATCTTACGTTTTGTGACGTAAACAACAGAAAAAGGTAATGAAAAATTGTCTGATTTTTACATTTAGAAAAACTATTTCAATAAATTGATTTATTAATATTGGAAAAATGTTTTTAATCACCAAATTTCGACATTGTATTGCTTTGGAAGTTGAGAGAATACTACGGACAAACAGATATGCAAAATATATCCGTCTGGTCTAGATGTAAAAACTAGTTACATAAAAAAAACACAAGCACATACAAATATAAAGGATAAATTTTGTTTACAATTTAAAAGGACCAAACGTAATATTATAAAATTATGAGGTAAATAATCTATTATTATTTAACTTAATTTTAACAAAAAAAACTAGTTGTTTTTTGCTAATCTAAATATTTTTATATATTTAAGAAATTTTTGACTAGTTATTGAAAAGTAATTAGTAGTTCATAGTAAACGGTAATGATTATGTGTTAAAATTTTTAGTATATAAAAGGATTAGATGTTGGGAGTACTAACTGTTTTTATCCGTTTTGGAAACATACCACTGATTTAACATTGTAGTTTACATGTCTACAATGTTAGATCAGTGGATTTAGATTGGTCTGATAATGTAATTGTTTTGTGATTATGTGCGCTGGCGTTTTGCACCTTTTCGATGTAAATAAAAACACGTCGTGGTTCTTACTTACTACTATATTTGATTAAATTAAACAAATGAAAACAAGTAAAGTACATTGGTTTTACACGGAAGTTGGTGATTAGTTTTACTCGTTGAATTGCTTGATTGTGACTCGTGACTACATATCTGCAACTACTTTTCCTTCGCGCAATTTCTGCCTTTTTAACGGCTGGAAACTCTCCCGAAAGCGGGGGGTAACAAACAAACTAAGGGCTGTAAACATACTGCTGTGTACTGATGGTACCAGCATAAATGCAAAATGAAAAGTAAAAAATGAAAATTTAAATTTACTAGCTCAGCGGAAAAAAATAAATAAAAGGGCGCAAAAGAACAATTAAACTCAGGGATACTCTCACAATTAAACTTATCATGAAAAGTAAAAATGTGGGCGTTTGAAAAATTTGACTTTCTTAAATTACTCCAAAAATTGAAATGGTTGATTCAAAAATAAAAGAACAGAAATTTTGAATGACGTTAACATCATAAATTTTATTATTATATATAAAAAAAAAACATTTAGATACAATTTGCAGGAAAACAAAAACCATGAGCTAAGACTCTGGCCGAAATCAAAACCTGTTAAAGACTCTACAATTACAAAAGGACAATTCAAAATCCTTTAACAAAGCAAAAGACAAATTTGCAAATTTGAATTAATTTAAGCGTGGACAAAACAAGTAAATTTACAAAATTGAACTTTAAATACAAGCACAATGCTTCTAATCACCCAAACCGTGGTGATTAACTATAAAATACAAATTTGTAAACTAGAAAACGGAAAAATTGACTCTTTAAACTAAAAATACCTTCCAGAACAAATATAATAACTGATCTTACATCTAATTTGAGTACACAAAAATATACTAATAATTATTATTTAAAGAGTTCCTTGATGGATGAAAAAAATATCAAATTAAACGAACAAATGTTTAGAAAAATGTAATATACCAAAATGCAGCAAAGAAATTAAAATATATATGTACTCACGCTTATTCAATCTCAGAACTGAGTGCCTTCAAGGTAAAACAGTCGTATACATATATCAAAACCTGCGTGCACTCGCAACGCAGAAACGCAAAGAAACTTCTGGAATATACATTTGAACAATATATACAATACTGGTGAACGCAATATGTACAACAGAATGAAATTAATTTAAACAACTGAACAATTAAAAGAATAAATAAGATCAAATCAATTAACAAAATCTTTTCAAAATAAACAAATAAAATTGTGGAAACTCTTGGTGCGACATTGATAAAGGCAAATTGGAAAGAACGAGAAAACAAATTTGAATTTCCGAAAACCGGGGTGCCAGACCACAGCAATACGTCACGGGAAAGTACGCTGTGAACGTCAGTCCCTCGGTAATTCGCAGAACCCGTAGAAAGTGGTTAAACCGGACGAGGACTATCAAATATAACATAAAAGGATTACCTTAAATACTAGAAATGCTAATCAGGTATTTACAAGAATATTGTGCCTCTCTTTTCGGAACAGTAATTCAATTGTTCATTTAAAGGTGTCGTGTTTTTTAATCTTTAATTTTTATCTTTATATTCTCTTATAAATATATACAGCATTGCAGTCGTCACATTTTATGCTGACGACTGCAATGGTGAAACAGGTAGAAAACTAGAATTAAGAATCAAAGAACATAAAAAACAGATAAAATTGAATTTTTATCAACATCAACAAATAGACAAACACAAACGTTTAAAAAACACATTTTGACGACACGAATCGTGAGGTTCTGAATCCCGCTGTAGTAATACTACCGATACTATGTTCGAATTTCCCGCCATGATAGAATAGGTAATACTAGATCCGTGCGGGAGAAATAGATGGCACACTGAAGATCCTATGGTGGTATCAAGTTCAAGTATTCCTATCTTTATTAGGTTCAATCGTTAGATTAACTCTCTGTAAAACTGATTTTTGCACAAACTCACGGATTAAATTAAAACATCATTGATATGTCTATTTTAGATTTTATAAAAGAAGTTCCAAATCAAATGAATTTCTCATTTTATTAACTAGACCTTAATATCTTTTTCATATTCTGACTTCATTATAATAATGTGTATTGATGATGTGTTTATATTTTGTTACAGATAAGGCGAGTGGACCAAACATTAAACATGATATTTATTACCAGTTCAAAGAAGGTTTCACAAACGCTGTTAGGAAGAAGATTAAGATAAAACAATTAAAGTGAGCCAAATAATTCTAACTCATATAGAATCTTCTGTTTTGTTCGATATTTTTATTAAGTATGTAAAGAAATACGTTTTATTTAAATAAACTTTTCATAACTTACACCTTTATTTTATTAATATAAGATGCTGAATTGTTGTCCTTTTTATTATTTTCTCCAATATGGTTTAACACACAACAATAAAGGAAAGTAAGTGTTATCCTATCTTACTTTAGTAATTCCATACCACACAGCATTAAGAAAGTAGCACACGATTACCTTCTCTCCAAATACTATCCACATAAGTACACAGCAATAACTTTCCCAGAACCAACACGCTTCGAAATTGAATGCCTCCGTTATTGCAACAAACGACCACTTTAAGACATTAACAATTACGAAGTAGTCGAAACTAAACGCATACATTATGCGGTCTTATACGAATTTCTTACGTGAGTAGAACCCTTTTACATTTCCTTACCGCGCGAAAATTTGCGTTTCAAACCTCTAAATCACCCTATTTCCAACTGAAACCAGCTGGTGTTCGTATCGCGTCGAGGTCTAAATGGGAAAGCGAAGATTTTCCGCCCATTTGTTGCGCAATTAAAGAAGAAATTCATAAAACTAAAGCACAGGTGTTGCTCTGGCGATGTATAAAATTATTGTTCGGTTGATTTTATACGTGTAATGGTAAAGTTTTTGATAAATGCTTGGTTAGGAATTAGGAAGAGTAATATGAAATGAGTGGAGAAGATGGTGTTAGTATTTACAGAAGCAATAATTTTATGAAAAGAAAATGCGTTGTGTGTACGTGTAGCTGCACCCAAATGTGAAAGTTAGTAAGCTAAAATCCAGAAAAAGTACACTTCTAAATAAATAAAATAGAAGAAAGTTAAAAAATGGCAAAGTTCACAAAATAGCTAAATTAAAGTTTGCGGGTTCGAATCTCAGTCTGGTCAATTACGGTAATCGTTCTTTTTTCTTTTCTGGGGCCGTAATGATGAATAAGAGGAAGATTTGGCTCTGCGAGGCTGCCTAATAAGCAACTAATTACACTGGTCAACAGTGAAATTGCTTCTTAGGTGAAAGTACCCAATCCCGAATAAATTCAACGTGCTGAACACGAATATCACATTGAAAAAAGTTGATTGGCTCACGTTCCAGAGATATTGACGTTTTGTCCATTGTATAGATGCTATTGCATAATGTAATGCAATTTAGTGAGAAATTACGAAATTTTGCGTCATATTGCATCACCCCTTCATGCAAAGAAGTTAATGCAGCATTTGCTGTAAGTTTCCATTGAGAGTGTTGCGAAATTGATTGCGCAATATCAAGCAATAGCTAATTATAGTTTATTTATAAATGGCCGACGTGACAATTAACTCGTGCAATGTCCGTTCATTCGCGCATATTTTTCGAAGCTCTAGCATACACAAGTGATTGCTATAGTGTAAAGTAACTAAACAGTAGCAATGCCTCGTAACTGTGTTATAGTGCAAATAACTTCTGTTATATTTGCGGAGAACTGACATTTGCTGCACAGAAAAAGAACATCAGTGCAACAGTTAAGAAAGCGTATCATTTGTATTTTGGTTGCAAGATAGGTGAACAGGACAAAGACTGGGCCCCACACGTATGCTGCCGCACTTGTGCCGTAAATCTTTCACAGTGGCTTAATAGCAAAAGAAAGGGCAATGCCATTTGCTGTGCCCATGATTTGGAGGGAGCCCACCAATCACGTTGACGACTTTTTATTTCTGTATGGTGCCACCAGCTTCTGGAGGCATCACCAAGAAGAAGAAATGGACAGTTGAATACCCTAACATACCATCTGCTCTGCGACCTGTCTCTCATGGCGAAGGACTCCAATTCCAGAACCTCCTACAGATTTTTCTATCAGTTCAGACGATGAGGATGGCCATGCGTCGGCGAGTTCTCCTCAACGTGGCAGTAAGGATGATAACTTTTCGTGCTTTGACGAAACATCTGCACCATATAAAATTACCCAGGATGAATGAACGATCTTGTTCGCGATTGGATCTGTCGAAAAGCAAAGCGGAGATACTGGCCTCAAGACTTCGACAGTGGAATCTTCTGGAACAGAATGTCGAGTGACTTCATTTCGCACTCGCCATCAGCTCTTCGAATCTTTCTTTAAGAAAGAAGAAAGCCTTGTGTTTCTGCTGCGATATTGATGGTCTACTACAAGCTCTCGGTATTCACTGATCCCCACGAATGGCGGCTGTTTATAGACGCTTCAAAACTGAGCCTAAAGGCGGTTTTGTTGAATAATGGGAACCAGCTTCCATCCATACCTATTGCACATGCGGTCTACATGAAGGAGACTTACGGCAATCTAAAGCAGCTACTGGAGACGATTAACTACAGCAAGTATGGCTGGCAGATATGTTCTGACCTGAAGGAGTATCTCTGTTGATGGGTTTGCAGCAGGGTATACAAAGTACTGCTGTTTTCTTTGTCTGTGGGCAGCAGAGCAATCGATTTGCACTACATCAAGAAAGACTGGCCTCCGAGAGCATTTTTTAAGCCTGGAGAACGAATGTACAGCACCCACCATTGGCACAGCCACACAAAATCATCATTCCTCCTTTACACATCAAGCTCGGTCTTGTCAAAAACTTGGTAAAAGCCATGGATAAGAATGGACCAGCATTCAAGTACCTGCATGAAAAATTCCCTCGACTCATGAAGCCAAATTAAAGAGGCATCTTTGTGGGCCTCAAATTAGACAGCTCTTCCGAGACCCCAAGTTTGAGGAACTTCTTCAAGGTAAAGAAAAACAGGTTTGGGATGCATTCTATCAAGTGGCAGCAAACTTCCTGGGGAATGACAAGGCAGAAAATTACAAGTGTCTGGTTGAGGATATGTTGGCTTTGTTTCATGAATTCGGCTGCAATATGTCCTTAAAGATCCACTTTCTTGATTCCCACTTAGATTTCTTTCCTGATAACTGCGGGCAGGTCAGCGATGAGCACGGCGAACGCTTTCATCAGGACATTGCCACCATGGAGCAACGGTACCAAGGCAAATGGTCTACGTCAATGCTAGCTGACTATTGTTGGACAATCAGTAGAGATGCTCCACAAGTCCACTACAAACGGCAGGCCAAAAGAAGTCGAAAGCCAGAAGCAGACTAATGTTTTCTTACCATGTATTATAATATTGACATAAGTACACTTTTTCTGAAATATGCGTACATTTTACAGAAAACCCGTAGCCAATTCAGCTTTTTCTTAGTCATTTTCGTGTTCAGCACATGAGGCACAAGAAATGACTATTTTCAGCTTGGAAGCATGAACTTTTCGAAAATTTGTTGCCCAGTGTTACCTATGCTTAGGTGTTATCTACTTCGAGAAAAAAAAGGAAAAGCATTGTTATGTTTGAAGGATGCATTTGAACTAACGTAATCTATCATACAGTGAAGCTATAGTACCAAGAATTTAATTATTTTCTCAGATATGGTGATAAAGGTTTACTTCAATTTCTTTCCAATATATAATCTGATGCTAACGATGGTCGCAGTTTCTTTGGATTTCCGAATGAACCTATTACACAGGGTGTTAGGTAAACATGTGGCAAAAATTTAAGGGGTTATTCCTTGGCCTATTTTAAGAATATTTTGTCCTATGATGATTTTTGAAAAATCCCTTTGTTTCGAAGATATAGGGCGAAAAAGATTTGCGACAGTAACAACATTTTATTATCACAAAGTACATAAAGTAAAGTTGGTCAATCTACAATAAATGTTCGAAATGGCTTCTTCCACCCTGGATACAAGCATTCAATCTTCTCGTCATCGACTGTCGAACTCTTTCAAACACACCAGGGTCGTTTCTAATTGAATTACACTCAGCAATTATCCGATTTCGTAAATCGTCCAAATTCTCCACTGGAGTAGCGTAACCTATTGAATTCAGAGATCCAAAAGATATAATCTAGGGGGTTTAAATCTGGGCATCGAGCAGGCCATGCGTATGGCCTACATCGATCAATCCAGCGATCTCCGTACACCCTAAAAAAAATGTGGTAAAATACCCCAAAAATAGATGGCAACTGGGCTACCGCCTATTTTTGGGGTAAATTTACTTATAGGGGATTTTTCACATGCTTGTGGAATATTCCTTGAAAGTGTGGTAATTTTCCCTGGTAAATTTACACCTCTAAAGTAATATTCCCTAATGGAATGGAATAATTTCAGGTAGATTTACTACACCTTCAAGGAATATTCCACCAGTATGTGAAAAATCCCTATAGTGTAAATTTCCCCAAAAATAGGCGGTAGCCCAGTTGCCATCTATTTTTGAGGTAATTTTACCACATTTTTTTTTAATGTATAGATTAGAGTAACAACAAAAAAATTAGAAATAATTGATTATTGGGTTGGGTTATCATCCAGAAATATTAAGTAATATGTAAATAACATGTTTATGTCATTTAAAACTTAATGCAGATTCTCCACTTAAATATTCAAAATATACTATTTATAATATGAGATTTAATTTTAATAATTTCTGAAAGAGATATTAATTAGTTGGATTACAGAGAGTTTACAATAATTTCAATAAATTTTTCAATTCAATAAAGCAATGTTTTAAAGAGTAAACATTTTGGGAGAAAGGTCGATAAGAAAAGCCAATAGTTACTAAGAATTGGTTGTATTCATAATACAAAGATCTAGTTGAATGTAACCATAAAATAAATTTTGACTAACAAAATACATTAAAAAATATTATCAATTTGAGTTTGGATTTGGAGCTTTTTAATTTTTGTTGCCCTGTTCAGGGTATATTTAAAAAAAAAAAATACCTCTGCACAACTTCTAATGTGTTAGAAGCCTTTTTTTTGCGTACTGCAAATGAAAATTAAAATATGCCGCCATCATTTGTTGTAATGCAGAACGAAATAAATCTGTTGGGTCTAATAACTGTCTTTCTACCATTAAAGAATGCGACTTCACATTTCCTAGACAAGAAAAATAAATGTAAAAAGCATATGAAATAAATATATTTTTATTAATACCTTCTTCCAAACATATTATCAACGGTGTATTCACCTCAATTTCTTCAAGCTTAGATTTATCCTGAAAATTTTTAATAAATTTAGCATTTAAAAATATATTGTATGTAGATAATAGTGCTGCGAATCGAGGCCTCTTTATGTGAAACCGGGGTTTGGATGCAGTGATTAATCGTCTTTAAAAATTGTAACCGGCAAAACCGGTTTTTAAAAGCAGATTATTGCGCCTTAAATAGGTTTTTCGAATTTAAAATACATAGCACTTTTAAAAAAGTAATACGTATTGTTTTTAGTTTGAAACTGGTTTTGAAAATCGATTTTAAAAACTGAATTTTCAGAACCGATTTTTACTAAAAATCGATTAACCGGTTTTTCATATCTGGCGATTCCCGCAATACTAGTATATACATAAATAATGTTGTGATTAACTATTGAACTCAAATTTGCCGTCCTGCGGTCTTGCACATTTGCATGTATAAGTTCTTAATACCTACTTTACTTTTGTCATTAAATCCTAGAGTAAAACCAAAATAGTCTCTTCCTTACTTTACTTGTATCATCACTTAACAACGAAAACATAGCCTCCAATAACGGCAAGACACTAGTCGCTTTATATTTCCAAATGTTTAATAAAAGAGAAAGAAAAAAGAATTGACTCCTTCAAAACGAAGACTCTGTTGTTTAAATTGAAAAGTTTGATACGGTAGTTTCCTGCGTGTCACTTGCACGTTGAAAACTTTAAATAAATGTATCATATCTTGGAGTAACAATACCGCCAAATGCTATTGAGGTTAAGTTCCCAGTATGTCATATTAGATATCCATACGCAGGTGTATGTCTATTATTTATGTGTGCTGTCATAGCTAAGGTGCATTGTAATCATCTGAATACATAATTAATGTAAAATGAACTTACCTCAATCTTTATTTGCAAGACAAAATGAAAAACACACCATTTACATTTATGCGTTGAAGTGAATCAGTGTAGATGCCGCACTTGTATTCAAACTGCGTACATCAAACGCTTGCGCGTTGTATAGTCGCCGGCTATGTAATGCATTCTCGTAACGGGTTTAATTTTTGATCAAGCGACACAATGTAATGCAATGTTAAAAAAAACAACATTTTGTGTTCCAATCAAATAACAGATGCATATATATAATATATATAATCAGAATTTCATGTCCCTTGTATTGTCCATATTGTATTTTTACCAACATAAGGGGTAATATTTCACGAAATATGTTATTTTTCCTTGCTCTTAAGCAAATTTTCCCAAGTGGGGGAAAATTACTTCATTTATTGAAGTATTTTTAACGCAGCTTTTGCCAATCAAATTTCAATTCATACCTTAACAGCATCAACCATGTACAGTTGACGAAAATAAAAAATAGGACAACTTTTATAACGCATTTTGACTAAAATTAAGCGTCTTAAATGCGACTTTCATTTTTATGGTATGTCTGCCAGTTTGACATATAAATTCATATATTTGTCATAAAGTTGAAATGCCGCAGCTAAGTCTTTTATCGAAAGCAAGGATAATTAGCAAAGCAGAAAATGGTTGGTCTATAAGAAGAATTGCAGAATTGTATAATATTAATCGTAATACGGTGCATAAAATTCTCAAGAAATGGAGAAACGAACAAACTCTTAATAGACAGCCCGGTTCGGGAAGACCTAAAAATTCTACACCCTTGCAAGATGATGCTTTGGTAATGCACTTGAGGGAAATCCTTTCGATAGCGTAGTTGATGCAGTTGCAGCTAGTAATTACCCTGGGTCTTTACGCACAGCTCAGAGTCGTGTAAGAAAATCGGAGTTGCGTTGTCGTTATGCTGCTCGCAAGCTAATTCTCAAACAAGAACATAAGGAAGCACGTCTAGGTTTTGCTTTGGAATTTTTTGTTTGTGATATAGATTTTTGGAGAAATATCATTTTTACTGATGAGGAAATATTTCAATCAATGAATTGTGGCCGAGTTAGAGTGTATCGTCCCACAAACACACGCTTTGAAGAAAAATACATTAGTAATAATGATAAAAGTGGACGATTTTCGGTAAATATGTGGGCGTGGATATCTATACACGGACCAGGTGTTTTGTGGCATATTGAAGGCAGATTTAACGCCAATTCTTACATACAGATACTTGAAAATGTGATGCTACCTTCCGTCGCCCATTTCTTTCCGCAACAGGATTACATATATCAGCAAGACAATTGTCCAATCCACAAAGCCAATAATGTCACCAACTGTTTACAGAAAATAATATAAATGTTCTAGACTGGCCAAGTCGAAGTCCAGACTTAAATATAATAGAAATGTTTGGGGTTTTTAGTAAAAGTCATTGAAAAGCGCAATGTTAGACCCGAAATTCAGAAGAATTATTAAATGTGCTAATGATGCATGGGAAACTATCTCTGAAGAGTACTGTATCAATTTATACAATTCATTGCCTAGAAGATTTAACGAACTTATACGCAAAAACGGCGCCATTATTAAATATTAATTTTTAAATGTTTCTATTATTTGGTTGTATTGTTGAAACTTTAATTTAATTTAAAGATGTTTTACAGATGTTCTTTTTTGGAAAAATAAATGAACTACTCTATTCTTTTTGTCAATCTTTCGGAAACTTTTCGTAAACTAATATTTCCTCGTGAATTTGCACGCAGTGTATTTACCTGTTATCCTGTCATAAATCAAATTGACATAAGTTACCATTACCTTAGAGTAATAAAGTTGTCCTATTTTTTATTTTTCGTCAACTGTACGTCACAACCTTCAGCGAACATCTTTAGCGTTTTTGCAATTTACTACGCACTTTTTAAATCTATAACAAAAGAGCCAAATAAATACGGTGTTAATAAACGAAGAAAAAAGTAATTAATATTTTATTGACAATCAATGCTCTGATATTGACAAATTAAATTCTGCCAGTCCATAGCTAACTTGTAACACTGTTTTAGTAAACCATTCAAACTTCATTAGCGTACTAAAAAATGACATCTAAATTTGATAATTATTATCGAATTTTCGTGAAATATGATCTCGCAAAACATGCCCAAAACACAGTCTTTTCCGATTTAATCTCGATGTATGTTGCAGAATTTTGCATTTGGAAAGTTCGTTTCAAACTCTGATGGCGTGGTTGCCCTTATTTATCTTCGTATCCCTCTTACCTTCGAACGATTTCCAAACAATCGACTCAAGATCACACGTATGCCGGAGCGAAACGATCGAGAAATACTACAGGAGTACAATCTTGCAAATTTCCGTTACCTGACTTGCTTAGCGATCGGCGTAGAGGCGAATTACAGTTGCCCGAGCGTCATGGTGCAAGAAGACCTGGTGGTCACTCGCAACTGTAAGGGAAAGATATCGAAGGTGTGCTGTCGCGGACCGCAGGAACTCGAAAGGGACAGCGAATGCGACGACGCCATAAGTCAATTCCAAGAAGGCCTGAACGTCTTCGTGAAGATGAACGGGATGAGGAGCATAATGGAACTGGACCGATATAATAGGGATCCCATCGCCGCAGATTGCGCCACCTTCAGTGCCGAACACGAACCGCGTCCTGCCAACGTCAGCAAAGATCTCCTGTCTGGTTATGTCATCACTTGTGATTGCGATGGTAGCAAATGCTCAGAAGGAGATGCGGTCGTGTGCGATGATACCACAATGGGAATGGTTGTCGCTTCCGTTGATCAGATGGTTAGTAAATTGGCCGTGATACGTCTTAGAAAGTTGAAAATTATTTCCGAAGGCACGTACGTTGCAGAAACCAAAACCGAAGAGGCAGCGGATATTAAGCTTGTAAATGGGTGCGAAGCGATGTTTTTCAAGAATATTGCAATTGTGATTCTGATAATCTTAATTTTTTCTATTTAACGCGCCTAAAAATTTTTCGTTTGTGTGCGAAATGTTTATACACCGTGTTAAATCCAATATTTTTTTTGTCAGCATAACCGTTCCTGAAAAAAATTGGAATCCGACAACCAAATTATCATGTTACTAAATTATAATTATAAAAAACCCATCATTTTTTCAACAATAACATTGTGACTTCTGCTGATATCGTACTTATTACAGAAACATGGCTAAATGATTCAGTACAGAATAATGAACCTTTTACTAATAATTACAATATTGTCCGGAAGGATAGAGCTTTTACAGCCACCCACCGTTCTAGAGGGGGAGGTGTTCTAATTGCTCTCGCTCATACTATACCATTTGAAATTATTAATACGAGTCACATAAATGCTCAAGTACCTCTAGTTGATCTTGTTAGACTTAGCGGTAGATTAAAGTACTACTTCTTTTATTCTTTTAGGAAAAACAGGTAAAACAACTGCAAACTTGACGTATATTTTATATTACTTTTTATTACACAACAACAACAACAACAACCTTTTTTTTTATATTCATAACAACCACACAAATACTTGATTCTACATTTTTCATTTTGTTGGAATACTTTCATTGCTGTATTTCAACACTTTCCCTTGTTACAATAAAATGAATAATGTAGAAGAAACTGATTAGAGTAATCCTATTTTCTCACACAAAATCTTCAAACGAGTCCTGGTTAAAGGTTTGTGGTCATGATGTCTGCAACTTGATGATTTGTTGAAACCTGCTCGACACCTAGGCTTCCTTCAGCTAGTTTTTCACGAATGAAAAAATACTTTATTGCAATATGTTTAGTCCGACGATGGAACTCAGGATTCTGTGCTAACTTCACTACTGCTGCATTATCGATTTGTAGAATAGGGATATTCTTTAGCCTTGTGATGTCATTAAAAAGTCTTGTTAACCAAATAACTTCCTTCACAGCCTCGTTAGCAGCTATTATTTCAGCCTCCGTAGTGGAAGTTGCCACTAAAGGTTGTCGCTGGCTCAACCAAGAAATAATTCCTCCAGCGTAATTGATGACAACCCCAGACGTCGAGCGACCTGTCTTGTTACACCCTCCAAAATCTGCATCGCTGTAGCACTCCAAACTATCGCCCTTTGTTTTCGATTTGTACGTGATTCCATAATTAGTTGTACCCTGCCACGTATCTGAAAACTCTTTTCAATCTTGTTATATCCTCAGCAGTGGGATTTTCAAGGCTTCTGGACAGAAAACTTATACTAAACGCCAGATCCGGTCTCGTTCCAAGCATCAGATACATTAGCGTTCCAACAGCTTCTCTGTATGGAAACTTCTGCATTATGTCTTCTTTCCCTGATTGTTGAACCTCTGATATCTTCAACATTGGAGTAGACACAGCTTTGCATTCTGAAAAATTAAAACGCTTCAAAATACTCCTCGCGTATGCTTCTTGATGAATTTTGATATCGCCATCTTCATCTCTATCAATTTGTAAGCCTAGAAAATAGGCAGCTACTGACATTGTGATCTTGAATTCTTCTTTCAATTTCTCAAAGAAAATCTCCAAATCAGTCTGATCTGTAGCCGCAACCAATCCATCGTCCACGGACAAAGCCACCAACAATTGGTTGGCATTTCGATATCGAACATAGAGACATGGATCAGCATGACTCACTTTAAAACCAAGATAGAGTAGAAAAATCCCGAAGCGCTTGTTCCAGCATCTTGGAGCTTGTTTTAACCCATACAAACTCCTTTTTAACTTGCATACCTTACTAGTGCCATCTTCGTAACCACTTGGCTGTACCATATAAATTGTCTCCTCAAGTTCTCCGTACAGGAAGGCCGTTGATACATCAAACTGTGCAAGATACAACCCCTTATTTGCAGCAACACTTAAAACAGATCGAATAGTTGTCATCTTTGCTACTGGACTGAATGTTTGACTGTAATCAATACCCTCACGTTGACTGAAACCCTTAGCTACAAGACGAGCCTTATATTTACTTATACTGCCGTCTGCATTAGTTTTCAGTCGATAAACCCATTTACATGGTATCGCCTTCATACCTTTTGGTAGTTCTACAAGTTCCCAAGTGTTATTCTCCTTCAATGAACCTATTTCCTTGTCCATTGCTTGTTTCCACTCAGCGCTGTCTTCATGTTTAATTGCTTCTTCGAATGACTCAGGCACTTTACCTTCATTAATAAAGTTTTCTACTGCCATCACGTAATCATTTAAAAATGATTGTTTCTTCAAAGCTGAGCAATTTGAGCATTCTGTCTTATGTTCACTTAATAATACTTCCGCCAAACTGTGCAGCTCACTTTCTTGATTCCCTATAGCGTTAATTTCCTCGATTAGTCTACGTGGAGGTACACCTTTATTCGCACGTTGCGATACTCTTGTTACTTGCGTTTTGAGCTGTTTCATATTATTATGAACATCGGATGACATATTACTAAATTTAACTTCAATATTATTTGAAACATGAACTTCTTTATTTTCTGATTGCTTTGGAGCTAATGATTTACCACTTATTTCTGTGGATATATTGTCAACACTATCTATAAAACGTACATCACGACTAATAACTAACCTCTTTGTAACTGGATCATAACAACGGAACGCCTTTGATTGATTATCATAACCAACGAATACCATCGACGTTGCAGTGTTATCAAGTTTTTGTCGTTTCTGTTGGGGTACGTGAACGTAACATTTAGAACCAAATAATCTTAAGTGTTGCACACTGGGCTTCTTATTATTCCATTTCTCGTATGGTGTTCTATCAACTGCCTTTGAAATAGAGCAATTTTGTAAGTAATTTGCAGTATTACTGCTTCTGCCCAAAAAATATAAGATAAATTAGCATCCATAACATGCACCGCATCATTTCAATTAAGGTGCGGTTTTCCTCTCTGCTACTCCATTTTGCTGAGTGTATAAGGTGCTGTATATTGTATTTGGATACCTTCATTCTTCAA
Organism: Protaetia brevitarsis; assembly: GCA_004143645.1. NCBI lineage: Eukaryota > Metazoa > Arthropoda > Insecta > Coleoptera > Scarabaeidae > Protaetia > Protaetia brevitarsis. The sequence goes on along the minus strand of RXPK01002430.1, from coordinate 36,311 downwards.
GTAATTTACTAAACTATTTCCAATATATTCTCCTCCTCGATCTGATCTGATGGCTTTCGGCTTCCTTAAAAATTTAGTTTTTACCATTTCAACATATTCCTTAATTTTACCTTTCACTTCAGATTTTTTATTTAACAAGTAGATGACTGAGTATCTAGAAAAATCATCAATTAGGGTTAATAAATAACGCTTACCACTAGGTGATTCTGTTTGCATTGGCCCACAAACATCACTGTGAACAAGATCGAGAATTGATTCCGATTTCCGTAATGATTGTTTAGGAAATGACAATTTCGTTGCTTTTCCCTGAAGACATACTTCACATTGGGTCTTAATACCACAGTTACGACTTTCATGTCATCAATCATAATTGTTCGAACACATTATCTTGATGGCTTCTGGATCACGATGTCCAAAAATTCGATGCCAATAATGAATACAATTCTTCTTGTGTTCTTTTGTAGTATACACCTTTTGTGGTTGACATAACTTGTATAAATTTGCTTCCGCATTTGCGACTGCTATCTGCTGATCACCCTGCATGATTTCACACATACCATTTTTAAAATATACAGAAAAGCCTTTATTCACTAATTTCTTTATTGAAACTAAATTTCCTTCAATTTGGGGTGCATATAAAACATCTGTTAACGTTACTCTTGATGCTTTACCATAAGAATTTATAACTCCAATTTTACATGTACCTCTTCCTTTAACTTGCACCTTTTCACCATTAGCTACATTTAAATTGGCACACATATTTTCAAAAGTTTCAAACAAGCTCCTATTACATGTGACATGACTTGTAGCTCCTGAATCCACAATCCAGTCATCTATATTACTTGCTGCAACTGTGAAGAGAAAATCTTCTGTTTGTTCTATTTTCTTTACTTTTTCACTTGAAGAATGATGCATCTCTTTGTTCTTCTTATCTTTCCAGGATTTATACTTTCTACAATCCTTTTTCATGTGATTTGCCTTCTTACAAAAGAAACAAGTAACATTTTTGTTCTGTAATTTTAACGCTAGTTCTTTATTATTGCCGTTCCAAGACTTACTTTCCTTGCGACGTTGGTATTCACTGATTAACTTTTGACTGGAACTAACGATAATGTCAAATCTGTTTTTGCCTTGTTTCCAATGCTGTTACTAGAGTGTCGTAGCTTCGTGATAAACTACTGAGTACCATTGCAACTGTCCAGCTTTCCGATAACTGCTTTTCACCTAAGTCAGTTAATTTTTGGAATAAATTTGTCATTTCAGCAATATGTTGCTCCATGTTGTCATTTTCTTCCATCTTAGAACTACAAATACGCCTCATTAAACTAACTTTATTACTAAGCGTACCTTTTTCGTGATAATTCTTTAATGCTGTATCTTTAGCTGTAGTTTGAGTTCGAATGTGACATAATTGACTATCTTCTACTGACAGCCCAATCCAGGCTCTTGCTTGATCATCCCTTTTTTCCACCTGTAGCACCGCATCTTTGTTAGCTGCATCTGACATTTTCTACTGTTTTTCTTTTACTTATATACGTCCCATAAATTTTCCTTATAAAGCAATAACTCCATTTGTACTTCCATGTGAAGTAGTTGTCATTATTAGTTTTGCAATTGACACCTTATTTGCATCCGCCCTTTCTTATTCTACTTACACACTTTGGTTCCACTTTATTCTACTTTAGCAGTACAATCTACTGGGCCCATAACCTGTAGACTTAGCGTCTTCACAGACTACACACACGCAAAGATAGGCGCTACCTTAGTCTGCTTGAACAAAAAGTCGTCACTATCTCAAATCTATAAAGATAGGTATAGGGAATGCTGATATAAAGTGATAGGGGATGATATTTACTTCTTAATTCCGAATTAAAAATACAGGGTGTTCTATTTATAAAAAAAGCAATACTTAGTACTGCCTTCAACAAAAGGCTCGCCTCATATCTTAAAAATCTATTAAAGATAGCGCTATAGGAAGCTCAGATAAAGTGATAGGGATGATATTTACTTGCTAAATTCCTAATTAAAATACAGGGTGTTCTATTTTAAAAAATTTGAGTTTCCTGCATTTGAAAATATGTCACTTTTGTTCCTAAGTTTTGAACACCCCTGTATGTTAGAATGTAAAGTGTCTGTACCATTTTCTTAGAGTTAATCTACATTCATAACATAGCAAATTTGGAGTCTCTACTTGCAGTATTAACAGATAATTAATTTTTCAATGATGCAATGATTATGACTAAAAAAAAAGAAAAACTTAAATAACTCAAAAACGGCAACATGTAGCTATAGGAATAGCTAATGAAACCTGACGTATTTATAGTTGTAGAATCCAAAAATTAATAAAAAATTATATCATTCTATTTAAATAAGAAAGTTGACATCCACTTCCGGTCAACCGGAAGTGATATTTTGGTCTAAGCGTATTTTAATTTATAGTTTCCAATCGAAACACAAACTGGTGCTCAAAATCTCAAATATAAGTACAATAATAGAACATCATAAACTTTTAATGAACCAGTTACGTGGAATACCCTGTATATATACGAATCTGTATATTTCTTATGAAGATATTGACGATATTAGATATTACACATAATGTATGTATCATCAAACTGTTTGCATTAAATTGCAAATGTTATCCTTGCTCCCACCGACTAACCTGTTTTTTCAATTTTGTAGAGATTACAAAATTATAACGTAGTCTCTGTCTGGCATCTTTACCTAGTAGTAAATGTTTGGTAAATTAGAAGTGTAGCAAACTACATTTATAATAATAAATAATAATAATAATAGCCTTTATTTCGCCCAGTAACTACAGAGTAAGAAAATACAAACAAAGTCAGAAATAAAATAAAAACACATGCTTTTAAGCTACCGCACAAAATCCCAAGGGGAAGTTCAGATGCAATACATAATGTATTGCCCTGCTTTTAAACTTTACCCTTGATTTAGGCAAGTCCTAATAAAAAGAGAAAAACTGCCTAAACAAACACCAAAACTACAAACTAAAGTGCATACAAAGCATAGAATAAAGTGAAGTGAACAAAATTTAGAAATTTAAAAAGTGTGTGAAGAGACTGCAAATGTACTCTTATAATAATAATAATAATAATAATAATAATAATAATAATAATAATAATACGGATAATAAATAATAATAGTAATAAACAATATTAATAGTAACAGCGATAACAATAATAATAGTAATAGTAATAACAATGATAAATGCCTGCGAACATACAAAAAATGACTATCGCACCCCCAGACATATCGCCAGGTCATCAGTCCCATTGCCCTCCGAGCAGCAACCGATACACCTCCCTCCTGAAAGCACGCGGCGGCAAGCACTTGAAAGAAGGAGGAATACTATTATATGATGTGCAAATATTGTATGAAAAACTCCTCTCATACAATGCAGTTCTGTGGAGTGGCGGTGTAATCATAGACTCCACGGTACGCAAACTCCGGTCATGAACATTTCTTCGAAAACTAATTTTTTCGAATAAATATTCAGGTTGTCGAGTAGAAATAATTTTATGAAATAAACATAGAGCATGAAGAGATCGCCGATTGAACATATTTAACCAGTTTAATGTAACATATTTATGGGTAATGTGATCAAACTTTCGGATACCAAATATTAACCTAACACATGAGTTCTGTACACGTTGTATCCTAAGAGCGGAATCATAATCCAAACATGGCCCATATAGTGCAGAACAGTAAGGAGAATGAAGAGAGTACAAGTGAGTTACACAGCAATATTTTGATATTTTGACTAAGGTACGAGCGATGAGGGTACAATAATTTCAAACCTCGATATGCCTTACTTACACAATTACGAATATGAGATCTAAAGCGGAATGTCGTATCATAGGATACACCTAAATTATTTACAGTATCAGATGGTTCAATTGTAACACCTGCAATACTACATTGAAAATTACTTATAAACCTAAGACGATCATTTTTATTTCCGAATACCATAATTGCAGATTTAGGGGGGTTGATATTCAAAGAGTGCATCATTGAAATCTCATGTAAATTAGTTAAGTCAGAGGTAATGCACTCCAAAGCAACTGTACTATCTGTTGGAAGAAAGCTGTGATAAACCTGCGTATCGTCAGCGTACATATGCATTTGGGAGTGTTTAAGATGTTTAAAAAAATCACTGACATACACGCTGAAGAGAACAGGTCCCAAAATCGAACTTTGGGGAACACCCCGAACTATTGTTGGACCTTCAACTGTTCTACCTCTTTTACTAACACATTGGTTTGAGTTTCCAATGCAGGTGATAAGCGTTCACAAATTTTTGCACTAATTTTAGCAATAAAATCATCAGAGGTACATATTTTTTCTAGTATTCTTTCTGCTATAAGATCTTCGTCTAGCAAACCTCCGGTATGCTTACTTCTTAATTTATATTCAGCCATCTTTATTAAATAAAACAGATCAGAGGAGCAGATCAACGCACGTCTACACTCTACAAGCGTACATCACACACTTTAACTACCGTAAAAAATAGCGTAGTAAATCGTTGCATTTACTACTTAACACCTCTGGTGACTGCAGATACGTCTTCGCCTTTCCACTGCAAACAATCATTAACCTATCCATAGAATGCGGGGTTTTTCCGGTTCGCTGGAAAACAACAAAAATTGTTCCTATACATAAAAAGGATGATCGTACGTGTGTTTTTAACTACAGATCTATATCTATTATATCCAACTTTGCCAAGATCTACGAGAAAGTTTTATATTCAAACATATACAATAATACTAGATCCTTTATTTCATCTGAGCAACATGGTTTCGTATCTGGGCGCTTACCAATTTGGCAACAATAACACAATACGTGGAAGAAGTACTGGACCGGAGAGGAAGAGTCGATGTAATCTACACGGATTTATCAAAAGCCTTCGACTCAATTGATCACAAAATTCTTCTTGGCAGGTTATCCTCTTTTGGTTTTGTTCCTTTTTCCCTTAACCTACTCCTGTCTTACCTTAGTCAAAGACGTTGTTATGTAGCCTATAACGGTTTTGTGTCTGACGACTTCATTCTATCTTCCGGTGTTCCTCAGGGATCAAGTCTTGGACCTCTACTATTTGTATTATTTATAAACGACTTACTTTTGAAGATTGATTATCCGATACTTGGGTACGCCGATGATATCAAGATCTTTTCAGAGATTACCTGTACCGCTGATGAAGAGGTGTTGCAAAGAAATTTAAATATGCTCCATCAATGGTGTGACGAGAATAAACTACAGTTAAATATTAAGAAATGTTGTGTAGTTACATTTTCACGTTCGCTACAAGACTCTTCCACATCATATCACATCAACGGTAACAAGCTAACATCAACGTCAGAGTTTAAAGACCTTGGGGTAATCTTCAATTCCAATCTTAGTTTCAAGTCACATATACATACAAAAAGTATCTTCGGATGCTTATAAATCTCTTGGGTTCATAATGCGAATATCTGCATATTTCACGAATACTGCCGTACTCAAAACTCTCTACTGCGCTTATGTTTTGAGCAAATTAGAATATGAACGTCTTATCTGGTGTCCCTTATATGCGTCGGATTCCCTACCACTTCAACGTATTCACCGCAGATTTTTGAAATTCCTCAGTTATAAACTGGATGGAACTTACCTAGAAGTGGGCATCTCGCAAACTGAACTTCTGTTAAGACACAGTATGATGTCATTGAGCGTTAGGAGAGACGAAATATGTGGGAAATTTTTGACAAAACTGCTTAGTAACGACATCGATTGTCCTTTCCTTCTAGGCCGTATGTCGTTTCTGGTGCCGAGATGGAGTGCGAGATACGACTCTACATTTATGCTGCCGTTTTGCAAGAACTAACGTTATGAGACGTCTGCCTATATACACTCTTTCAAGACTGGGTAATCAAGAGCCGGACGACTGACATTGAACAATTTTTTATTTCATTATCTTTCTTCAAATTTCACATTACATACGATAATTATGTTATTAATTATGTATTTTTCTTTTTTGCAGTTAGTTACATAATTTTGTTATATAAGTTTTCAACATGTGCACAAGCTACTTGTTTGTGTCCTATTATTGGGCTTCGGCCTGTTGGGCAATAAAGATTATTATTATTATTAATAATAATAATAATAATAATATAGTTTTATTCTTTCAGATTATGATATTAAAAGCATGACATGAAAATAATAAATAAAGAAAACTAAATTAGTCAAAAATCAAAAAGAAATCACAAGGCGTACTTCAAATGACAGCATAAGCTGTCCTTGCTCTACCAGTACACCTTGAAACATTTGATAAATATATAAAGAAAGTGAAACCTAAACTACCTTACTACCTAATATTCTGCATGAGCCCTCACCACATTCAAAAGCAAAATAAAATTAAAAGCAAAAAAGTGAATATGCAGTTAAGCAGCACAAAAAAAAGAAAAGTAAAAAAGCGTTGCGAATGGCACACGAAACAATTATCGCTCCAAAAGATATCGCTTAAATGCAGATTTGAACGCAGACACACTCAGCAATTTAAATTGATCCGGTATCTTATTATAAATCTTTGCTATTTGATAAGTGAAGGATCGCTCAAATAAAGCAGTACGATGAGTAGGGGGTGTAAGCCAACCCCTAAACCTCAAATTCAGATTGTGCACGTCAGTACGAAATGAAATTTTTTGATTCAAATAAGTGGGTTGTTTATACAAAATAATTTTATGGAATGTACAAGCGCTCATAAGCAACCTACGGTCATTCATATTCAGCCATCCCACCTCAGGCAACTTGTGAGAAATTCTTTCATATTTCCTTATACCAAAAATTAAACGCAAACACGAATTTTGAACCCTCTGTATACGTGCAGAGGTATCCGCCCTCAAGCACGGTCCATATACCTCACAACAATATGATAAATGTGACAACACTAAGGTTTCACAAAGGATTTTCTTCAAATTAACTGAAAAACAGTGGCGGTGTGGATATATCAGCTTTAAAGCTGCATAGATCTAATGCACCTCGAGAAGTGATTATCGAATCTAAGGCTCCCATCCAAGGTTAAACCCAAATTCTTATATTCAGAGAGAATTGGCACGTCTGCTCCGTTTATTTGCAACTTTATTGAATTTCTAAGGCAGTCTACATGGTTTTTGCTACCGAACAGTAAAACCACTGACTTACCCGGATTAATCATTAATGAATGATCAGCCGATATTTTGGCAACGGCAGCAAGGTCACTACTAACATTCATAAAACCACTCTAACTGCTGGACAAATGAAACGCATGAGAAAGTTGCATATCGTCCGCATACATATGTATTCTACAGTTTTTAATGACACTTGGAAAAGAGGACGTATAAACTGAAAACAAAAGCGGACCCAGTATGGATCCCTGTGGAATGCCGCGCCTATAGCGGGAGCTTATATTATTTCAAGTAACACCTTGTAACCTATTATTCAAGTATGACTCAAGCAACAATACTGCAGTAGGAGATAAACCTATGTACGATAAAATTGCAACAAGCATTTCATGACTGACAGTATCAAACGCTCGACTAAAATCAAGTAAGACAAGTGTAGAAACCAAGCCAGTATCAGTACTTGAAATCAAATCATCGATTACACTTAAAAGAGTAGTGGTGCAACTATGCCCAGATCTAAATCCCGATTGACAATCAGGAATAATTTTGTATGTAGAAAGAAACTCCTTAAGCTGCAAACAAATAACTTTTTCCATAATTTTAGAGAAAACTGGTAAGATACTTATAGGTCGAAGATGCTTAAATTCTGAAGGATTATTAATTTTGGGAATAGGAGTAACTAAAGCCATTTTCCAAAGGTTAGGAAAAATTCCAGCTACGAGACACGATAATGTGAACAATATATGGTAATAAGAAAGGGCAACAAAGTCTCACCATTTCAATAGTTAAAGAATCATACCCAGCTGAATTTGTTCCAATTTCATCAATTAATTTAGTTACGCAGTCTATATCCACGGTTTTAAAAGAAAAAATATTATCATGCAGTTTACCAGTGAGATAAGAGAACTTAGTAAGTGGATCACAAGTAGTATCTGGTACGCTCTCAATGAAGAAATCATTAATCCTATCAGCGTGCTGTAGGTGCTTAGGAATTCCCTGCGACTTCTGGGAAGAAATATTTAGGGATTTTAGTTTTTTCCACGCAGAACGAGCAGAGCCACCAGTAAACAGAGAAGTCAAATACGCTTTTTTTCTCGCTCTTAATCGCTTGTGTAGTCAGATTTCTCAAAGATTTGTAGTAATCCCAATGACGTAACTCTTTGGAATTCCTATACTTTTTAAATGCACCATCTCTAAGTTGCATCATCAACCTAACGTTATCGGTCAACCAAGGTGCGGGCTGTCTCGTAAATTTTATAGTACGATATGGCGCATGTTTATTAAAAAGCAGCAATAAATTATTTGTAAGAAAATCAACTTTAGAATTGACGTCGTCAATATGAAATATACTCTGCCAGCGAATCAACCGTAAGTCACGCAAAAATAGGTCATAATCTAAATGTTTAAAATCGCGCACTGTTTTGTACAAGGGGTAAATTGATCGATCATCAACTTTCAATGAACAGAACAAAGTCTCATGATCGGCGAATTTAAAGTCATCCACACCCGAATCAGTAACCATCGTACTGTCTGACACTAAGATCACGTCAATGAGCGACTCACTATTATATGTTAATCTGGTCGGAGTACAGATTAATTGATCTAAACCAAGCGAACTAATCATGGAGGTAAAATAAAAGCAATCAGGTGCATTACTCGCTAGCAAATTAATGTTAATATCGCCCATACAGACCGCTAGATCACTCTCACAAGGGAACACCGGTGGGTGTCCCCCTCTGATTTCGATGAAACTTACCAGATCGAAAGAGTACCTTAAAATAAGAGACACGTATTTTTTTATTCGGCGTATCCGCACAATTTTGGGTACAGCCCCCTCCAAGTTTGGACGATTTTTCAATTTTTGCAAATATTTCCTAAATTATAACAGATATTAAATTTTCTTCTTAACATAATTTGCAGCATATTGCATGGCCTAAGGGTGGCGTCGTCCGTATTCGCAAAAGTTAATAACGGGGGACGGGGTACCCCGTCCCCCATTTTTTTACATTTTTTTTTCTTATTCATCAAAAGAAGGCCGATTTTTACATAAGAATACGATGATGTTATAACAAATTTAGAAAATTAATAATTGTAAAAATAGAAAAATAGTAATAAGCTTCAAAATTAATAAACTTGTCTATTGATATAAATCAAATGAACTATAACAGAAATAAGTTTTATCCTAACATAATTTCCAGCATAATACATGGTCTCAAGGTAGATATCTTCATAAAAAGCTAATAACCGGGGACGGGGTACCCCACACCCCCGCATTTTTTTAATAATAAATTTATTCATTATTCATCAAAAGAAAACAGTGGTAATAAATTTGGAGGATTAATAATAAAAATAATTGTAATAATAATAATAATATAGTACATTAACAACAATTATTTGTTATCGTTAGCCCGCTGTTCTCCTTACTTAAATATTTCTTAATTTAGAATTGTATCTACTCGACAAGCTATGGTCAAACCTTTCTATGCCTACTAACTTATACTATATACTATACGAAACTTTTGTCGGTGGTAGCAATATAAATCGTTTTATCAACAGCAGTTAGTGACTGCGATTTATATATTTCCTTAATAAAATGTTATTCATTCTTAGAATACCATAATCCTTTAGTGCGTATATATGAACAAATTTGCTACACAGGACGAAGGATTAAATAATACAGCATACATATATATTTTTTAATTTATTTCAAGTTTTTCCTGCAATGTAGGTGTACAATGTAACTATTCAATGGAGCATAAATATAACTAATGTGTTTGTAACGATTATAACGTTTCGGAAACAATAGAACAGAATTAGAAAAACATTATAATGCTTACAAATGTTTAAATACTTGACATACTGTAATGCGATTATTGGTATATATGTATTGCAATAGCGAACAAGATTAATATACATACAGTAATTAAGCTATGTAAGTATTACAGTAGTGATAGTCTGTGTAAAAGTGTTTAAAACACAGATTTTGTTTGCACCATGAACACCGCACAATAGCTGGTTTATTGCAAATACTACACAAGGGTGTAGACAGCGCATCTTGTTAAAACAAAACTCTACAGGATTTTTAAAGGGCCCATCTTTCCTCAACGTATCCACTCTTATACCACGAGTACTTGAATGCGTCGAAAAATCTTGGGGAAGAAAACTGATTATGGGTTAGGGATTGCAACTTAGTAATATTATTTCTCTGATGTAAATCTATGTCGTAGTTCATAAGAATCACTATATCCGAAAAAGTTCTAACAAAAATTTTTTTTGACCATAGCTTGTCGAGTAGATACAATTCTAAATTAAGAAATATTTAAGTAAGGAGAGCAGCGGAGTAACGATAACAAATAATTGTTGTTAATGTACTATATTAATTATTACTAATTTATTTTTATTATTAAATCCTCCAATTTATTACCATTGTTTTCTATGTAATAGCGAATCTTTTTTGATGAATAATGAATAAACTTATTATTTAAAAAAATGCGGGGTATGGGGTACCCCGTCCCGTTATTAGCTTTTTATGAAGATATCTACCTTGAGACCATGTATTTGCTGGAAATTATGTTAGGATAAAACTTATTTCTGTATAGTTCATTTGATTTATATCAATAGACAAGTTTATTAATTTTGAAGCTTTATTATTATTTTTCTATTTTTACAATAATTGATTTTCTAAACTTTTTATACATCATCGTATTCTATGTAAAATCGGCCTTCTTTGATGAATAAGAAAAGAAAAATGTAAAAAAAATGGTGCGTACGGGGTACCCGTCCCCCGTTATTAACTTTTGCCAATACGGACGACGCTACCCTTAGGGCCATGCAATATGCTGCAAATTACGTTAAAAAGAAAATTTAATATCTGTTATAATTTAGGAAATATTTGCAAAAATTGAAAAATCGTCCAAACTTTGGAGGGGGCTGTACCCCAAAATCGTGCGGATACGCCGATAAAAAAAAAATACGTGTCTCTTATTTTAAGGTACTCTTTCGATCTGTTAAGTTTCATCGAAATCGGAGGGGGACACCCGCCGGTGTTCCCTTGTCAGTGCCGACAGCAGAATAGCACTTTTCGAACTCATCACAAAAGTACTTGTAATCCAAAGTAGGCGGTTTGTAAACTACTCCAATAGTCAATCTGAAGTTTTTGATTCTAAGAGAGATTTAGATTTATTAGTATTATAATTCATACCAAACTAACTTGCTAAATGGGAACTCATTTTTAAATAGCGACTGTGTTTTCTCTGCACTATTTTCTAGTATTATGAGAGAGACGTCGTTCTACTAATACTGAGAAACAAATATATGAACCCAATCCAATTTTGCGTTGACTTAACGTATTTTTTTCTCACGGAAATTCAAAAAATTATGAAACTTTAGGAACATGTAGATTACGTATAGGGATATCTATACATTTTTTTATTCTGCGGAAAAGCACTCTGAGTGGGTAAAATATATTTTTTGCGGTAAATATCAATCAATTCTCACGCACCTGATTCTTTTTAACAGTCGGGCGGGTTAAGCGCTGCACGATAATTGAAATCAAATTTGGAAAATGGAAATTTCGTCTGCGCTGGCTGTGCCGAAAACGAGACCCGATATTTTACCACGCCGGTAATCAAGAGAGTTGTCAGATAATATCCCCAATAAATTATATCAAACACCGGTGTAACGGAGTAATTAGCGGGTTCGCATACATCTCCGTGACATTCGCGCTAATGCCACTTGAATTATGGCAGCAATTGTGAAATTAGATATCGCGTAGGCACATCTATACCTATACTGGTGGTGTATGTACGAATTGCCGGGAATTGTGGACGGGCGCGATGGCGGCGCACGGGCTCGTTAACTAATGGAATTGCCTGATGATGTTTGCCGCTGTTAATTTATGGTTATTAATATCTATGATACTTCAGATTAATTAGACTTGAAAGCCGCTGAAGCAACGAAATTTATTAAATCTTTATCGATGCTGCTGTGGTGTTGGGTATACTATAAACCCATTTGGTGATTAGTGACAATGCGATGATCAGAGGGTGTACCTACTTGTTTTTTTAATGGGGTTAACTTGATTGATTATTTGCTTGTGTAAAATTTAAATGAAATACAATTAATGTATAGATACGTCAACATCGCGAAATATCCTCAAGTGACACATAATATACATATTGATAAATAATTCACTTTTATGAAGGATTCTTGTATGTACTAAAGATTTACTGCAACTGTGTACCAGAGACTTGCACGAGTAAGTAAAAATGTAGTCGATTAATAATCGGCGATTACCTTTCCCGACGATGCGAGTAGGTAATCATTAAGACTGGCATCGTAGGAATCGGCATCGTCGCATCGCAAGAATCGTACGATTCTTACTCGTAAGAATAGGGTACAATAATTGTGCATATATGGTGCTATTTGTTGGTTATCACTTATTATAGTGGCTTGATTTTCCTAATGTATTGTATGTTTATAGTTTCTAATAAAAGTTTTCCAAATTTCGTGTTCCTGTTTTTTTTTTATATGATATGGTTTCTGTCGAGATTAAATCATACTAGATCTATCTAAACAAACGTTAGTTTTATTGCTTTCTATCAGTAAACGAATAACAATGACACTGCAAACTGCCCTAATCGCAAAACTTCAGAAAAAAAAAGAAAAAAGCAAGTGTTCCTCAAGGTCCGTATATACAAGGTTACCTCATAACTTTTCAGCTAATCAAGAGAAAGAGCGCGAACGCGTCATCATGTATGCTGTTTTTAATAAATAAAGTGGTGCATATATGTAAAAATAAATGGCGATTTGTACTCCCAAACTAAATATTTATTTTTTATAATAAAAAACGAATTTCTACTATTATGTAATAGTAAACATAAGTAAATCAAGTAAAATATTATATATATAACACAAAACTTAGAACTACGCACATAGAGCATGACATTAAATTAGAAACTAAGAAAAAGTAAAGTAAAATGGCAAAAAGATAACCATTATATATTATCAAACTAAATATTTATTCTTCCTAATAAAAAAGCAGTTTCTTATTATTATATAATCATGAGCATAAGTAAATTAAGCTAACAAAATAACATTAATTTAAAAACTAAGAAAACTAAAATTAATGTTTTTTTTTCTTTGTTTCTTGGCAAATTTGCGTCCTTCAGATTTAACTTCTCTCTTTGGAGTAATTTTTTTGTTTCAAGTTTAAAAATTAATTTTTTTAAAAAAAAAATAATTTAGAAAATTTTTCAATTAATGTTTTACAGTGGTGGCTCGTGAGTTATGAAAGAGAGTGGGCACAATATAAGAACTTGCCTATTTTTTGTACATAAAATTCATTCTCCTATTTTTCATGCTGGAAAAGACGTCAGTGACTTTGTTGTAAAAATGCGTTCACTCGATCTTCTGACATTGTGCTTCTCATAAATGTTTTAATGCGTTTGAGGGTGGAAAAACATCATTTACATACTGCTGTCGACATGGGGTTTGTACAAATAATATTCAACAGTTTACATGTTTCCGTCAAAACTTTTTTTTTAAGTTGTTGTGTGTTATGAACACTAAAAGCGGGAAAACACCACCTACATCTACGTCACATATGTCCTCGCGCTCATAAATTACTGAAAGCTCACTTTTCAATTTTACTCTATCCAACATAGGATAAGATTTCACATTTTTTTATACACATAATTAACCGACGCAAAATATGACGATTTTTTTCGACACCTTCGTTGTACTTAATTTTATGTCGCAAATAAGCATTGTCTAACTATTCACGTATGTCCACTTTGCCTAGAACATTGAAAGAAACGGAATTTTCGTGTTTCTTTGCTCTCTTTGCGATATGCTTTAAATCATTTAACCCTTGTTTATTACTGACCTCTTTCTTAAAAATTAAGCAGATAAAACAAAATAGTTTATTTGTTAGTGAACATCCGCACATCCACTCATATTTTTATTAAATACTCTATTGTAAGTTCGAGTTTTACTTGTGGAAGTGTGGTTTATTTGAAGATCCGGAATAGGCCTTGCTTCTATTTAATTAAAAGTTTTCCTCAAATGAGAGCGGGTTTTTTTTTTTTTACAAGATTTTGCATTCAATTAACTTCCATCATTGATAATAAACGTCACTTCAAGCCTTTGAAATCACACATGCGCGGTACGCGTTGAAAACGATGAAGTCGCAACGAATGCAAGACGTTAACTGGGGACACGGCATTACGTGCCCCGTAGCGACCGTATAAGCGCATATAGCGAAGATAAACGGAGCCGTCCGATTCATACTCCAAATAGGTACATCGGAAAGAGTGCCCCGGAACATAGTTCGCTTCGCATAGCGTTCGCATATACGCTAGCGTCTGCGGTGCGGAAGGATACTTTCATATCATCGTTATAAAAATACGTAAAAATAATAAAATAAAATAATGCACTGAATTACATGCAAATTTCTTTTTGTGTGTATCTTGGTGGTCGCCACTCATGTTTTATCAACAGAAACGTGTCTTGCAATATACTTTCAAGTTCTTTTTATTATAACAGAATACCCCAATACTAGTCTTTTAATGTAAACAAACACGGGAATGATCGGGAAGCGCATCATCACAGCGTCAACGTATATCCACCCTCTCCTTTAACCGGGCCTCACCTTACGAGGTAACAATATGTATACGGACCTTGAGTGCTCCTGACGATGCTGCGAGTAGAAATCATACGATGCCACGATGCCATAGTTTAAATATGACTGAAATAAAACGTTGTTCTTTCACCGTCTACTCTACGTTAAAAAGCAACGTTGAAATATGAAAAACTATTAACTGCAATCCTATATGTAATTCGATTTGTGATGAAGTCAAAAAATGGTGCTAAATTTTGTTTGTTTTAACATAATATGTGCTTTTGCATAAATGAATGCAAAATATATTTAACAATAGGTAACAGAATTATTGTATTAAAACTGCACTACTGGTGAATGTATCATTCCTCCCCCATATTTCAAATAAACTCTTCCACCCCTGTTGCGCATCTGCAACGTGCACGGTGCACTTGCAGTCACATGTTTACTACACTAGTCGAGTGTTAGAACTTTTCTTTATCTATAACAAAGTTTTATATTAATATGTGATATGTAGCAATCAATGTATTTAACTAAACGGTGAGTAGGTAAGTACCCCATCAATTAAGTCTATTAGTTATTTGCATATACGATGCACATTGCACGTATAATTATATATATGCATATACACTGTTGGCAAAACAGCATAGTAGCCATCTTAAAATAAGGAAACTAATGTCAGAAAATTTAACTATATTCTAAAATTTGTTTTTGAATAACCTGGCTTCTTAGTTTACACCACCTTCTTACTTTATTTTCAAATATATAGGTAAGCGAATGCTGATGGTTCTAATCTAGATTCTTGTGTAAGGGATTCTAATTACTGTTACATGACGTCGTTGCAGTGAAGTATAACTGGAAGGGAAGGAATACTTAGTTTTCAAAAACGGGAACCAGAGATAATACGGAAACTATGGTAACAATATACAGTGAGTATTAAATACTTTCATTAATTTGTAATACAAAAATCTAGGAATCCAATCAAAGTAAACATTAACTTATATATACATCCCTAAAATTTACAGCCTGTAGTCCTTGGTGTTACTTATGACCTATATTGTTTGAGTTTTCCATTTAAAGTTACAATTAAACAATACATACAGCAGACAGTGCAGTGAAGGACTGGTTGAAATATGCCAAAGCCCCAATGGACTGTTTGGGTAGAAGACCATGTGCAGAAAAAGGGAAATTGTATATATCTATAAATGAAATAACCTCGTTACTTTCTTAGTTTTGGTAAAGAGTTCTATGATCTTTTTATTATTATTACTGCATTGTGTTATATTTATAGGTAACTACATTTAGTTTTTCTGAAGAAGCATTATGTTTCATTGAAGAGCTTATCCTGAATTGAATACTATGATATGATGATTGAATGATTTAATTAAAATAAAATTAAATTTAGTAATGGAGATTATGACTTTTAATTTATAGCCATTTTTTCGTTATCAACACATAAAATGACACTGTAAGTATAAAGTGACATATACATCATATTCTTTATATTTTATATTATTATATCACTTTATCAGATCTTATAAAGGTTTGATATAGAAATTTTATTAACGTTGAACCTCACTTAGAAATAAACGTTTGTTTTGAACGATAATGTCACGTAGCACTATAAACGTACTTTTTACGTTTTACAGAGGTGGTTTATTAAACGTTAAAATACACCTTTTGCTAAACGTTAAAATAACATTAGCATATGACGTGAAATAGCGTTTAATAAGTAACTTTTTGTCAACGTTTTTTGTCGGGACATAGATATGTCATTTCAGCGTTGTTTATAAACGTTGCGTAACGTTCGGTTACCGTTAAGAACAACGTTTTCTTAACGTTTATGTTCTTATTGGGATGGTCTCACCATTTTAAATCACAAATTAATAAATAAAAGTATGATGTACGCCAATGAGTTTATCAAGTACAAAAAATTGTTTACAATGTGTTGCTATTTTTTTTATTTCGATCACATGAAACGGCTGTTTTATCTAGTAGTGGATTTCATTTGAATACGTCTCATCGGTCGCATTTGTTTAGATTGAGTGACGTTTGTCTGTTTGACGTGTCTTTAATAGTTAGTGAAATCATTTATCCTGATGTATACGAACGCCGAGATGACTGACATGCATTTTATGAATGGACTTGCTGATGGCAACTCATTAGAAGCTAGACGATTGTACATTGAACGATTTCCTGCCCGTAATGTCCCCGACGGAAAAATCTTCGAAAACGTCTTCGTGAAACAGGCTCAATGAAACGAAGTGGAGGGCCAGGAAGGTCAATGATTGCAAGAACGGTACAATTGGAACAGAATGTGCTGGAGATGATAGAGGGAGATCCTGGTAGTTCTACGCGAAAAATTGTAAATACTTTGAATGTAAGTCAGTGGACAGTTTGGAAAATTCTTAAGGACAATTTGTTGTATCCATACCACATTCAACGTGTTCAGGCACTATACTACTTGCTGATTTCCCTCCACGTATTGCATTATGTCAATGGATATTGCAAACATTAGTTCGCATCCCTCTATTCCTGACACAGATTCTTTTTACCGATGAAGCCAGTTTCTTAAGAAATGCAATAAGGAATTTTCATTATAACCATGTGTGAGCAGATGAAAATCTGTGTGAGGTATTTGAAGATCGTTTTCAACATCAGTTCTACGTTAAATGTTTTGCTTGAAATTATGGGTGAGTATTTAATTGGACCGGTATTTCTACCAGGAAGATTTACTGGCGTGGTGTACCGCAACTTTTTGGAAGCAACGCTGCCTGAGTTTCTGGAGGATGTACCATACGCGACAAGAATTGCAATGTGGTTTATGCACGATGGTTCACCACCACATTTCAGTTTGGTTGCTCGTAATTTTTTAATAGCAACATACGGAGATCGCTGAATTGGTCGAGGTGGGGTCACACGCATGGTCTGCTCGATCCCCAGACTTAAACCCCCTAGATTATTTCTTCTGGGGATCTCTGAAGTCAATAGTTTATGCTACTCCAGTGGAGAATTTGGACGATTTGCGAAATCGGATAATTGCTGGGTGTAACTCAATTAGAAGCGACCCAGGTGTGTTTGAAAGAATTTGACAGTCAATGACAAGAAGATTGAACGCTTGCATTCAGGCTGGAGGAAGCCATTTCGAACATTTATTGTAGATTGAGCAACTTTACATGTATTTTTTGATAATATAACTTTATTACTGTCGCAAATCTTGTCCACCCAGTATCTTCGAAACAAAGGTTTTTTTTTCAAAAATTATTATATGACAAAATATTCTTAGAATAGGCCAAGGAATAACCCCTTGAATTTTTGCCGCATGTTTACCTAACACCCTGAATAATATAAAACAGGAACAATTATCATAAGCCATTTATCTTTGTTTAACAATTTATTTTTAATTTAATATTCAGGACGGGCTATAATATATACCGATGAATCATGAATAATGATTCATCGGTATATATTTGATCCGACAGGCTTTCATTCAAAGTTTAAGCATATGAATTGATATCATCAACTGCTTGTTCAGTTCATATGTTCATCTCGAAATGGATTCGGAAACATATTAAAATTGAAATTACTGCCAAATATATTGTAGAATAATTGTCCTTGATAATGCTTCCCATCATTGTAGAAAAAGAGTAAAAAGATTGCAACAACACCATTGAGAAAAACCCAAGTAATTGATTGATTTCTTGAGAAGCAAATCCCGACAACTGACGATATGTTAAAAAGGAACTTGCTGGGCTCTGTATTGCGCAATTAAATCGCAGTGTAATAAAAAAACAGGTTCGATAAGCTTGCAAAAGAAAAAAGTCGCCAAGTTTTTTGATTACCACCTTACCATTGTGAGTTACACTGACAATGAGAAAAATATGGGGCGTAATATCAATCTAATCTACATCCATTGAGTGAATTTTCATAGACAGAACGAACTGGTCTTTATTGAGGTGAAATATTATTTATAATCTTTGATTAAGTAGTAATAAGATTCATTAGTGAAATAAATTAGTTTTCTTTATTATAACTAGAGATCGGATTATATGCAAAGAAAAACTGGAATATATACGCATATATATGCATCGATTTTCGAGAAAATATGCATAAACCTGGGGCATATATGCAAAAGAATTGCGACAATATACAAAATTTTTACATAAAATAAGTAAGAGCAGAAATTTAAACATTAACTTTATTGCACAAAATTTGTTCACAACATATTTTTAAAACAATTTATAATTAAATGTTTCTCAAAATTGTGTAAAAAAAGTTTTGTCTTCTATCAGAATACATAAGTTTCGAAATAGAAAAGCTTCTTTCAACATCCACAGATGTGATTGGTGCATTTTTTAACTTTACAATACATTCTAAACAAAAATTAAAGTCGAAATCGTTACTGTTTCACTTCTAAAATTTTCTTAATTTCTTCAGTTTCAAATACCCGCATTTTTATTTATCCTTTTTTAAATTTATCGTATATTAGAATTACCTATTGTACCCTTAACCTTCTTACATAGCATATCAAATTCGTCTACTATTTCGACTGATTCCGAGAGCGACATCCCTTGCGTTTCTAGTTTACGAATGGAACTTGAAACAAAACTATAATTTGACTTAATATACAAAAGGTTTTGTAGCAATCCTGTTGGTGTTATTATCTTTTTACAGTTTTCTAGAGCAATGCAGTCGGCAGTGATTTCAAGAATTACATTTTTTATTCCTTCAAAATTATCAGCGAAAAAAATTGCAGCCTCTAACCATGTACCCCATCTCGTAATAATCGGTTCAGGAGGCACCTTAACAACTTAACGGGATGTCGCTCCTTATAAAATTGGATTTCGTAAGGTGCTTTTTAAAAATACTTTTTGACATTGCTAATTAAATCATTAATCAAAGGGATTTGATTCCTAATGTCTTTGGCTACACGATTGAACTCATGAGCTAAACATATGTTAATTTAAAAATTTAATTTAAAAATGTTACTATAAAAATTTTTTAAATTTTGCGCGGCTTTTATCATGTATGGTGCAGCGTCGGACAACATTAGTAAAATTTTTTCACAAGGTATACTTCCAGGTAAAAAGAAATTTGATAACCTTCTTGAACCAATTGGGCAATGTCACATTATTTGTTTTTGAAATTCTTTACAATAAATTAAATATGATTTACCCTACAATATCTTCATGAAGAATTTATTAAAAATGGGGCATATAACGGCCACACTTATCCGTACTTTCATCTTACCATGATATAAATAAAATTATTCCTACCAATTGATGATTTCTGCTATTGTTTGCTGGTAACAAGATGTGACATAATTTTTCGTAAGGTACTTTCGTCAGGTATATTATGCTTGCAATATTTTTGCAGAAATGATTTCAAATTAACATTGTTTAATCTTGCTAATGGTATGTTAGACGAAATTATAGCGTTACACAGATCCGTATTATATTCTTCTTGTTCTGAGTTTCGTGAAGTTGATGCTACACATTGACGTATAGATTGCTGCACACATGCGGATCGCTTTAGTTTTTCCATTTCCAATATGTGATGGAGTTTTAGCGTGTTGATCAATCTGGTATTTTCTCTCAGACACCTACACTGTTGAAAATTTTAACACTTTTTTTGACTAATTTAAAAGTCAGGAGAGGTCCACATTGTTTCGTGTTATTTTTGTCGAGAACTATAGAAGTTAAATTTGACGAACAAAGATGGTCAAGTTTGTCTATTGCTAAGGGGTATTTGTCCAACTAACACGTGAATTATGATATACATCTAGTCACATTTATTTGATCTAGACTAGACAAATTTACTAGCTGTTTAACTAAATGAATGCGATCTATTGGATGATTTAACACCATTTCTATAAACACACGTCTTTTTAATATGCAACTCCTATTTCTTAGTGCTATAATATTCTCTCTTTAAGACGTTTTCCTCAATTATAAATATACAGAACACTCATTCAAAAGTTTTGGTTTCAACTAAACGTACTAAAGATTTAAATGATTTTTTGAGAACCATTATAAAATTAAGTGAATGTTTATGCTATTTGATTCAAATCTGAACTAATTACGAAATAGTTGTCCCAATACATCTTTAAGATGTTGAAATTTTTTATGCCCACTGGAATTAACGTTTAATAACACAAGGTTACACATTGCAGGTCAGTCACATTTGGTGGTTTGTTTGGATATGTTAGTACGCAGAAACAAACTCGAAAACAGATACACGTGCATGCAGGTGGTGCGTATAATGCAATACCGTATTAGATTAGGTGGGGTTTCTATATTTCTATCCGAGGGAAAAATTCTGATTGGTTGATGCTTCTGAATGTCTAGAGAAAATAGTAAATCCTCATATCTGAACAAAGAATTCACACAAATTCTAGTAATTTCTGTTCTACTAAACACATGTAGTCAATTCGTCTGGCAAAGTTTGTAAAAATCAACACTAAAATATTTGACTAGCGCAAAATTAACGCCAACACCGTAATATTTTCAACAGTGTACAACAATTGTCATTTTATATCAAAAGTTAAAGAATTTAAAAACAATTGTAAAGCTTCTTAGTAAAATTAAACTTAACCAGTCTTACCTGCAGGCTCGACACTAATATTTGTCGCCATCCTTTACCAGTTCAGGATATTGGCTTAAGTCCATAAAGAAATTTTGTTCGCTATACTCATCATATGTACGGACAGTATTAAAAACGTAACACAATTACATGCTGTTTCGCTCAAAGATATTCAATGAATGAATAGTTATTTGGGAATTAATAATAATAAAACGTATTTACCACATCCCTTCTGCTAGGCGAAATTAAACACGTGCAGTTCTTGGAAAAAAGGATTAGAGAGACCAATGTAAAAGATTTATCGTTCTGAGAATTGTCGGTTGTCGATCTACATTAGGAATTACTAGGAATTTTTACTAATAGAAAGGATAAGAAAAGCTTAAATATGCAATATATGCAACTTTTGAAAATATGCATAGAAATCCCAAAATATGTTAATATATGCAATCACTAATTAGCGCTAATTAACTTCAATTAGTGTAATACGTCTACATATAGACTATAATTGAAGATATGCAAAAAATAAAATATATGCACTTTATAATCCGGTCTCTAAGTATAGAAAATCATTGTACATTTGTACATGGATAGTATTTGTTATTATTTTTTTTTTTTGGTACCATTGATACCTGTGATTTCATAAAATTGTACTTTGGTCTGATAAGCTTTTATTGGGATACTATTTTCCTAAACTATGCCTTTGCACAGCATCATACGTTTTCCCATCTATGGCACCTCTTTCCATAGAATGAGAATATCATATTTCGCGAAATCCAAAATCAAAACCAAATCTTTTAAATCACTAGAAATCCTTTCGCCACGCGTTTGCCATCACATCGGCCGTCTTCATTCCGCGGCATTTCGAAAGCGACGTTCCGCGGGAAATAAAGAAGTAGGCGTCGACGACTTTGATCGATGCGTTCGAACAACGGCCAGCCATTGGAGCGGTGAGTGACAGGAGGCGTGGCCTACGGCCACTAGCCGCGTCTCTCCCCCTGGCCCCCCTCGCACTGCGGCCGCCGACTCTTTGGCGCGCTGTTTCGGAACGACGGAGGCGCGTCGCTCGACGTCGGGACGCGCGTAAGCTGATTTATGCCAAACAGAATTACTTTTATGGAACGATAAATTACGCGCGCGGGGACGTCCAACTCTTTCCCTTTCAATTTTCGCGGAAGCCGCATCGCTTCGGATTTGATAAATTTCGGGTTTTTGGTCGTTGTTTTCCGGGGAAGGTGGATGGTTATAAAGCGGGAGTGATTTTGCGTCGAGATTTATGCGCGTCTGTTTTGGAGAAAAATAAAAAGAAAATCTGTGTTTGGTAGAGGCGATATTGTCGATTTGGTTACTTGGTAATTTAGCGACGATCGCGATTCATCATCATGATCACCGCCTAAAACTAAAAAAAAATGCTTGACGAGATGAAAATGACGAAATATGAGTACTGCAAATACAAATTGAGAAAATAATGATGGATAATGAAGCTTGAAAAGCAATAAATAAGCACGCACTAAAAAAAAAATTAGGTAGTTTTTTCTTAGAAAAATCACCTGTAGTAGAAAATACCTTAAACGTATTCTACAAGTACAGAAATTGCCGTGAAGATGGCGGTTCTCCTATTTCACTACACTAACTTTCCATACTCGATATAAGTTTTCTACACTGCAAGTGCAAAAAAAAGTTGCAGTAAAATTACATGTAAAATCGTTGGTAACAAAGTTGCCTACAATTTTACAGGTAAGATTTGCTTCATAAGGTAAAAATATTCTAACGCATCTAGTAAATTTTACACTGCTGATGTGTTTTTCCAAAAGGTTGTATGTAAAATTCGGTATGTAAATATTTATGAACTCTATATTTTACCGAACACTGAATAATTTTCATATGTATTTTTATAAAAAGAGGAGAAGCCAACTTACCTATTCCTTTTATAGCACTTATAGGTCATACTGAATCGCTCACAGGGAATCAAGAAATGAACAGCTTACGCGAAACACTACGATTGTTGTGACGTACATGCCCTCTTTGAGGCCAAAATAAGTTCGACAAACGAAATAGAATTACCTAACGCGCACGATAAATAATCCAATAACAATCACATTGCACGCGTATGAAATTTCGTATTTTCCATGATATCTATAGTTAACCCGAATAATTGCAAGTAAAAACAAGATAAATATAAAGATCCTCAATTTTTTTACAGCAAAATTAATAGTTCAACGATAGGAATTACTTTTAAGTCACTAAAACCAAAAATGTCAATTTTACACTTTTAAGTAAATTTTGAAGAGTAATAAAAATTGGTACTGTTTTTTTCTGTATTTCTTGAATTTTGTTACAATCTTAAACTCACATGAAAAAGCCTATAAATTTTAACGAAGATTTTTTTTTCCATGTTAATATCCTAAGACTGTAACAAATTTACAATCGATTTATTGTGGTAAATTCACAACGTTATAACATGTAATATTCCTGATTTAACCATCGCAAAATTACTGGGTATTTTGTACACAGTGTACATGCGGCAACAACAAGTTATCAAGTATTTATCTATTATTACTTGCCAGATAAATATTTCTTAGGCACTGTTATCACAACAGTTGCTCGTGTGCCTACATCAGTGGCTCTTGATTTTTGCGAATTAACTACTAATGTGTAAAGATAACGGGTAACTTGGGTGGGCATTAGAAATTTTCGTATTTTGTTTGTATTTTATGCATTAAATTCTAATTAAAATACATTCTACCAGGATATTTTCATTCCCTGCTCGTTTTTCTAATAACGCGATGGGGTTCTTAGATCGAAGGATGTATATTCTATTCAACAAATTTTCAAAAGCTCAAAGATTTTGTATTTCTTTCAACAAATGATGCTTGATTATAGTATTGAACAATGTAAAGATTTAGATAGATAGATAGATAGATCATATATTGTACCAGTGGTATTGCATTATAAATAACAATAATTATAAACAATAACAATTAAAATGGCACATAATAATGAGTAATTAATATTAACAATATGAAATATGATGAAGATTTATAATAAGTAATGATACAGTATAAAAATAATTAATGAAATGATTGATTTATTTTATTACAAAATTCTACGTAATTTTGTACATATCAATTTCAATCGTTTAGTAAATGCTATAAAATACTTTGGACAACATAACGTTAAACTAAATTATGCTATAACTTTGTTAAATACCATTATATACAATTTATGCAGTATTAAAGGCAATTTTAGGCTTTCCTTTAAAGAAAAGGTGCGCCATGTTTCGAAGGAAATTGTGACTTATTGTAGATTAAGACAGTTCTCTAAAGAAAGGTATTAAATCAAAATCCAATTAAAAAGTATCACTTTGCCACATTTTAATTATGCACCATTACCGAGTTGTGATGTAAGAAGGTCTTTTGCAATATTTAAAGATATATTGACATCAAACCAAACAAATTTTCACCGAAGAATACTTAGAAGAAACTTTAATTATTAACGAAAACTGCACAGACTCTGTATGTATACTCTGTAATTTATGTATTAATATAATCTTTATTCATAAAATCATATCCTTTTTCTATACATATTGATAAATTATTGATATACATATATCTTAATAAATAAGTAAGCAATACTATTTTTATAGCATTGTCCTGCTATCTAGATACTTTTCCTATGGAATATCTAGTACAGCCATGCAGTGTGTGAGTCGTTTTTAAAACTTGCACGTTTTTAATTATTAGCAAGTTTTTGCGCGGTAATAAAACAAATTAAATAAACATTTTAGGCTTTACATGAAAACAGTGGCAGGTTAGCTGAAAACGGCACTTAGTCACGTGATGCACGAGGCGGTACAGTTATATATAATTTTGGGTAGCAAGTGTTATTAGAAATAAAATTCTTTTAATAGTAGATAATCTGGATTTCTTTGTAAAACCGCATTCATTTTTTTTCCGTATTTTTGCAATGATCCGCTGTTTTTTTACTTACTAAGCAATGATTCTAAGTGTTTTGAAAGGGGATTCAGTTAATTTAAAATTTTTGTTTTCTTGAAACTTTATCGTTTTTGTTACGGTTGAGAAATGTTTATTAAATTAAATTCTAATTGCTCGACTAAATCTTCGTTCACAATTAATGTTTGGACTGCTGCAACACTGGAAGTATCTCGTTTTAAATTTAATACAAAAGGTTTTAAAATACGAAAGTGTTGGGCTTAAAAAAATGCGGCTTCTAACCTTGTACCCCGTCGTGTTAATACAGGTTCTGGGGGCAAAGGTATATTCGGGCACATTTCAACATCGGGAAATTCTTCAACACATGTTTGGAAAACGTTTTTTGAGCTTACTACCTGTTTTTAACATTGCGCTTGCAGAATCTGAGAGAAAGAATAGAACTTTAAGCAGTCGTCACCTCGCTACATTTTTATCGCTGTAAATGATATATGGTAATATCCCTTTACAGGTGACACGACTAATCTTTATATTTAAGCTGTAGCTACTGAAAATGACCATGGTAGAGCATTTTCTGAATGCAATGTGCTCAACCATTAACATTAACAAAACGCATCTTCCTTTAATTTCCTGTCGTTTCATCGCGCTTATTCACCACAGAGAAATTCCCCCTTATGTCCGTATCATTTACGGTTAAAACACGTTAAAAGTTTATATGAAACAACATAACGATCATCTGATCTTTGCTAAGGTCATCATAATACTTGCAAATAATTTTCGATGTGTTAAAATTTAAACGTTATTAGAGGAAAAAAGTATTAAGGCGAAAAATGTCCAACAACGGAGACAGCTTTATTACTTATAAATATTGACCATTTCATAGTAGAAATATCCAAAAAAGAAATTAAATGTCATGAATCAAATCACTGGTTTTATTTTTTTTTTTATGTTCTTTGAATATTTTACGGTTAAAATTGGTATATACAGACAACCATTCAGTTAACGAACAAAATCTGTCCTTATTGGATACTTAGTAATATTTATAATTTATATCGCCATCTACAACAAATTTATCCAACTACGTAGGTGAAATAGCACACTGTATTGAACAAGATGCAACAGGAATATGAAAATGTCTTTTTTTTTGTTCATACTTAACCTTCTACATCTTTTAGAGAGAGCAAATGATTTTCAATCATCGCTAAAAGTAGTTAAAAATATTGTTTATATACCTACATTTTCACTTTATGTAGCTTTTCTTTCTTCTTTTTAGTTTTTATATTTATTTATCTAAATGCGTTAATATACAAAACATTTCTTTATTTCTTGCAATTGCTCGCTTACTTTCATGTTAGGCTAATCCAATTTTTGAAACGGTGAATTTGTTATATACTGTGTATCCATGGAAAACGATTTACTGAATGCCGGGATAGTTATCCCATGTGCGATGCCTTTCTCTGATTATCATTAAATAATATACAGGGAGTTCAAAAACTCGTCTTCAATATAGATATCTTTCCAGGCAGCTCCAAATATTTATAAAATATATATAATTTAGATCTTTTACCGATTTATCTTGATTATTGCTTACAGTTTCATGTTTAAACAATGACTTCTTTGCCCCTTCCCTGTCACTTACTCAAAATAAAGAGCTCTTCGTTAATCAGTTCCAAATTTGTTCAAACATTCTCCTCAACTTGGTTTCATTAAGAAATATCTTTGGCTATGTATCTATGAAAATATACAATGTCCAACATTCTAATGTTTAATTAAAATTCTTAATAAATAGTGTTCAGAATTGAGTAAACCAAATTTAAGACAGGTACAATTAACATTCTCTTTCAGATTTTATTGATTGCTTGTTGAAGTATATTTTCGTTTTCGAATTTTCAGAGTAAATTTTTATGCTTTCAGTTCATGTTCATTTGCTATTTAAATTTTTATCATATTTTGTACAAGCAACATATGTTATTCGCTTTTGGAAGTTTATAGTGATTTTGTTTCTAACCTAACTACTATAGTCGAGGTTATTTTTTATTTAAATTAGATATGTTGTGATTTCTGCAAGCATATTGGTCAATATTCACACCTAATTTTTAATTTAACAATGCTATTACATAATTTTTAATCTTAAATTGTGATTATTCATAACAGATGCGTTACGATTATTAGCGAAAAATTACAATGGCATAAATTATTAAAAAATGAATTAAAAATGTAATCATGACATTGTTAAATTAAATGTAAGCTATAAATACTAGCTCTCTTATAGCAGACGTATCACACTGATGAGATTAAGGAAAATCGAAACACATCTAATTTTTTAAAATTTGGCGCCATATTTCGTAAGCATGGCTCCGCTCGTCGCTTAATATGGCGTATCGTGACGTCACGTGTTTCCAACGAAATGTACAGGACTTGCGTTTTCTTATTGCTGTTCTGTGGTTCTATTCATTTTTTTATCAGTTGTTGGTATGTTGCCCAGGTGGCTGCTCATGTTGTGTCTCCTAAATCACTAACTTGTATGTTATTAGATTTTCTATCGATTAAATATTATATTCATAATCCAATTTTAATCATTTAATGTATCAGATGCTTTTTTATTAATAAAATAGTGTAACTATCAAATTATATGAAAAACAAGAATATAAAAACTCTTACTCAAGCTGAGTATACTTATTTGGAATGTTAAAATCAAATATTATATACCATGCCAGTATACTTTGGATTCTTAAATCCTCAAAATAACTTTTAAATCTCCCGCTATCACAAGAAAAAAACAACTAACCATGTCTACCAACCTGTACATATTAAAATTTCAATTTCAACTGTCATTTATAAATACGAATTGTAACCTCGAACAGGTGTGTGCATAAAATAATAATTACGTCTACTATAGTTGGTGATTCATCTTACGTATGCTCCATAACAGTATATATATGTATTGTTCTTAGTATCTTGTATTTGGTTAACCATTTTCAATGTAATTTTTGCAAAAAAGATGCATATTTTTGCATATTTTATTCTCTACAACATTAGAGATACGTTTTTTTTACATATATGTGTTAAAAATTGACTTCAGTTTAAGGATTTTGTTTTAAACAATCCAATAACGCACATTTGCTTGGTATGGTGGAATAAATAATCAATACAATTATTTGAGATTAATTTATTGAACACACTATCCTGCTCTTTGTACATAATATTTATACATTGGTTATTTTTAATTAATATTTCTCAATAATAATAACTCCATACTTATACTTACAATTTTAATAATAATAATATACAGCTTTTACAAATTAATAATACTTATTAATGATCACATCACAATATTTCATTTTTTTCCGTCGATTTACAATATATTATAACATTTTATTGTACATACGTAATAAGCTATCTACATCCTATAGAAATTATTTCTCCTTTCTTTATACTTGTATTAGGTAATTTCTGGTCAAATTAAATGTCTATATGTACATCTTCAACTATTGCTCGTAATACACATTAAATACATTTCATTTATTTAATACAAAAAAGTTTTAAAACTTTACAATCGGTTCTGAATCGTCTGAAACGATTTTTATCAGTAAAGGATTATTATTTACATATTTTTATTACAGTTTGTTTTAAAGTACACAGGAAAAATCAATAAAAATCTTAAAATTAAACAGAATGCTATACGTTAAAATAGCACAAATTATCTGCTTTTATTATACTCACAAGGGGAACCATACGATTCAGATTTTAAAGACTGAAAGAGTATAGATATTATAAAAGATATTTTTATAAATATTAATTAATTTGACAAAGATAACTAAAAGTAATAAAAAATCAAGATAACAAAATACTTTGGAGAAATAAACAAAGGATACCAGCCATCTATATCCTCAATTATTA
Organism: Protaetia brevitarsis; assembly: GCA_004143645.1. Lineage (NCBI taxonomy): Eukaryota > Metazoa > Arthropoda > Insecta > Coleoptera > Scarabaeidae > Protaetia > Protaetia brevitarsis. The sequence continues at coordinate 7,110 of RXPK01002430.1, read as the reverse complement.
GTATTGAAATTAAATTTGAGTAATAGAACATATGTTGAAAAAAAAAAAAAATAACGAGCATCGCATAAACATATCTCCATTATCTACGTATATTATTGAAGTTTATAATATTTGTATAAATTATAAATATAAGATAACTTGATTTTTTATTACTTTTTATTTACAGATGCCTATTATTCTGTTCTTAATGGTATTTAGAAGTACGATCCCTCTTCACTAAAAGTTTATACATAAGTTTCGAATTCAACACTTATTAGTGATTCCCCCTCTTATAAATAACCAAGAAATATATTTCTACTGTAGCAATAGGTGCCGTGGTGGCTGTCTGAGGTGTTCCTTCTATTATCAATTTGTATAATATTGGACTTTTATTTTATTAAATATTGAATTTATAGTTTAATTTTAATAATTTATTGTATTACTTGCTTTTATATTAATAAAAACAGTAGATTGTAACATGCACATTTATTGTTAAATCCACATTAATAGCTAGGGACTCTTGTTCAAAGTGAGTAAACTATTTGCAACATTAAAACAACAAGATCCAATCTATCCGTATATTTTGGATTATTAAATTTCATTTAATTAAAACTGTATTCAAATTCCCGATAACATATGAACCACGCCTTACAGTACAACTAACATATAAAATTTAAACTGTCATTGCAGAATAGCTATTTGAATTTACGACAAGAGTTTATTACATCAATTTGTACGGGATACTTCAATAATACATCCAAGATATCTTAGGCGAACTGGACGCCCAAGTGTGCGACAGAGATAAATAAACGGAAAAGTATTCGCGCGTTTGGGAACGATACAACGATTCTTAATTTAAACTGTATTGTCTCTAAAATAATGTTTGAAATTGCGCCAATATTTTTTTTTTTTCAAATATAATCATTTAATTAAATTATTAGAATTTCTCCAATTTTATACTTCCCAGTGTCAGCTATATAATAATCTAAACTAAGTATCTCCTCTGATGCAGATCAGCATGGGGGAAAATTTCTGATAACATACCTATAGAGAGCTCTGAGTTAAAAAAAACGAATGTTAATACAGATTAATTTTTAATATAACCGAGGTGGTGGAAGCTGTGTTCAATGTCTACTCCCATATCAATTTAAGTAGCTATTTAGTCAAATTGTGTCATGGACTCTGAAGTACTCAAGTCACTATAATTAAGACAATAATACACTGTAAAAAATGAAAATGTTCTTTCGAACTGAAACTTTTATCTGTCAATATCTGCACCTGTTGTGAATATTTAATATTCACGTTCTAAATGAATTTTGAAATTGGTGTTGTTTCTACTGATTATTTACTTCCTCGAAGAATTTCTGAGGAAATGCCTTTGAATGACTTGCCAAATGCGGAAATATTATTACATATTCGATCCAATTGTATATTGGCCATGAATAAAGATTATTATTATTATTATTAACTGTGATGTAATTGATAATAAATGATACCTACATACTTAAACTTTATTGGTAAAAAATTACATAATCTATAAAACTGTGTAATATATTCTATTTTTCACAAATAAAATAAGGCAATAAATTATAAAATATGACGGATATGAGGTACCTTCTTTGATATTTATTTATTCTTTTTTTTTGAAAACAATTTGCGCCAAAAAAAAATGGAGTTATTCGAACCCCCACTTGTATAATTGTTACATTTTAATCGTTATTTTTTTTCCAAAAATGATTTGCTCCACTATTTACTGATAATATATCTTTCAAATATAGCATGATACTCTTTCGATGTCCACTGAAATATGAATTTTCGGATTGTCAGTATTCCCTTATCAGTAAATAACAAAATCAATAAAATAAAATAATAAAAAAAAAGTATGCTAATTTTATTTTATTGAATACGAAAACATTGCACAAAATCTGTCTAATTTTAATATTAACACAATTATACCATAGAAATAAAATTAGCAAATCGCAAATTTATGCCACGTGAACATAAAGTTTAAAAAATAAACACTGAATCCGACAGTTTTAACAAGTTTATAGCATATTTTACTTCTAATTTTGAAATCCGATCAACATAAACAAAATTGCTGCCACCTATCGGTGAGAAGCTCTATAATTATTGCAAAAAAGAACAAACTTAGTGTACATCCACTAGATGTCACCATCGACGTGGCAATCAAGTAATACAGTGACTATTGAAAATATTTGGTACTTTCACAGCTGTTATTAAACTTGTTCTTTGTTACTGGTGACAGTTTCGTTCGTCTCTTGTTTCCGATGCAACGCTTGCAGCGTTAAAGCGGTAAAAGCGGGAAGTTTAAACCGCCTGCCAGTCCTGCGGCTTGTTGGAAATTGGCCACGTGTTGCAGGCTTTGCAGCAAAGCGGCTGAATGTTCCTGCGCCTTTCTTCGCAATTCGGCCACGCTGGAAGATCTATGGTCACTACCGCTCGGTGAGGAGGGTTGATCAGTCGGCGGTAGAAGAGATGCGCCTAGATTGGACATCGGCTTGATTGGACAACAGGAACAGAGTCCTGGAAAGCCTGGAATAAAAGCAATTTGCAGTTTTTACGTAGGAATAAATTAAAACTACGATATCCTCATTGTTATGATTAAAGGCGAGATAATATGCGGTTTGCATAAATTTACATAATACACAGAGATTCAAAATGATTGTCAATTCCGCTCCTATAGATAGTAATAGGGTGTAGGTATATGCCGCGTGTTGTATGAGTTTGAACTAAGTCAGTGTTGGAACATAAGAAAGTAAACGATCTGTCATAAATAGGAAACGTAACCTATATTTGAACTCGCATTATATAAACGACTATGGATTGGTGTTTCTGCTTGTAAAAATAAAATGTAATTAATTAACTTACTAAATTATGATTACAATTCAGTACTAACTGGTGTTTAACTAAATTATTTATTACTTTAAATTATAACATACAATGTAGTATAATTATAGTGACAACAGCATCTCTCAGTTCTTCTATGGATGCATGCGGTTTCTATAGATCCTATTTTTAGATAGCAACAAGTATCTAATGTTAGTCAGGCATCTGGTGCCATCTTTGTGCTCTAACGACCTGTCAGCAAAAACTGTTGAAGATATTGGCAGGTTTGTCGAGCGTATGTGTTGGAGCATTAACATGCTGAAAATAGCAGCTTCAAGCTCAATTTTCTTGTAACTCTCAAATAAACAATCCAACATCTGTTGTAAGGTTGGCTGTTACAGTTTTCTCGAAAAAATAGCCATATTATTCGGTGCTGGACATAGCTAACCAAACTCCAACTTTTACGGAATGCAATTGCGTTTCTCGAAATTCGTGTGGATTTTCCTGCAGACCAGACACGATAGTTTTGTAAATTGTATAGTCTGTTAGATAAAACCAGTTTTCATCCGAGAAAATGACTTGTTTAGCAGTCACCGTCCCTTAATTGTTATTAAACAACGACAATATTCCAATCGCCGATCGTGATCTAATGGTAAAATTCCTGTACCAGTAGAAACTTTATAGGGATGAAAATGTAACTTTCTTTGAAAGCTCATTGCGCTGTATGATAAGTCTATAAAAATTTAAAATGTAATAAAATTATTATAACTTAATGTTAATAATGATTTTTTACCTGTTTGTTGAGCTAATTAACACAGATAAACTCCCTTATTTTCTTACATAGTCAGAAATACTATGTGTGATATTAATGTAAATATAAACATTTGAAAAAAATTATAAGATAATAATCGAAGATACAACAATACCGCACGCCAATGTCGCCAATTGTCAAGAAAGATTCATTTGTAGGTAGCTAACTTCGCTCATTAAATCGGTAAATAAGTATGATAATTTTTCCGGAAAACAGTTTTTTCTTACGACAATCATTTTGAATCATCATATATTCACCGCCAATTAAAGTGCCAAGTACACTTGACAATTAAACTTACTTTCACTAGTAAATATTTGTGTCTTTTCACGATATTTTAAATGATAAGTATCTACTAACGGAAGTCAACATTTTTATGTCAGTAGTATTGTCTCGGGAAGACAGTAAGAGAGACGAAAATCAATTATACACGTGAAAAAGAGATAGTAGTAAATATATGTAAAGCATGTTGACGGTGTTTAATTTGACGTTATTAACGTCAAGTTATTTTTGGCATTTTATTTAGGAATCGCGAGTTATTGTTAATTTAGTTTACATAGTATTCGTTTAAGTAAGTTTGAATTGTATATATACAGGAAGTTACATAAATCGTCGCAGGATTATAATTTTGATTTAATTATGAAGGCGAACTGCTGCTAAACGTGACAGATCGTCAAAATTTACCTTTGAGGAGACAAATCGACTGGTCGAGACTATACTAACGCATGATGCTTCAGTAATTGAAAATAAAAAAGCTGATGCATGCGCAAGGCAAGAGAAAGAGTTAACTTGAGAAAGAATTTGAATGCTTCCGGACTCATTCTAAGATACAGAAGGCTTTTAAAATAATTGTTGCCCAAACCAATATTACATAAATCTAACATTTTCTCCACAAAAACAGAATGTCATTATTTTCACATGCAATATTGTGCAATATGGCTGTTGCTATAGTGATATCCTGATTTAAAGGACGCAACATCTCATTCCTACTGAAAGAATGGGAACCGTCGCGTCGTTTTCAAATTCGACAACCTCCTTCTACTACATTTACTAGTTAGTCTCCGGCAGCAGTAATTGGATTATTTAGAGGTGTTATGAGATATTCTCAACGGATAACGCCTATCACTAAAAGTAGTCCATTTCCCATTTCTCCAGCTTCAAACGCATCTTAACAATGAATTAAAAAAATATTTGTATCTGTGCGATCCAGGCCAAAAAGAAACGGTATCAATAATTAATTAGCAGCGTCACAGACACTTGCACGTTAATAGAAATTAATAGAAAAATCCTTTTCTATTTCTGTACATTTCTGCATTTGCACCACCTGTAACAAGTTGTAACTATATATCATAACTCTATAATTTATTTATGCTATACAACCGGGCGATTGGATTCGGAAATGATGTGCCGTCAAGGACCCAAAAAATTGGAAAACGTAACAATTTCATAAAATTTATATTATTTCCATTTCTATCATGTGGCGTTCAGGCAAATGTATAAACGTTGTTTTTAAAAGCGCTCATGCAACGATAATTTTTTATAATTTTGATGCAGTAGTACTTGTGTGCATCCTTCCGAAATCTGTTATGTGATATAAGTATTGTCGATCCGGATAAATATGATAACAATTTCCAATTTCTCGTGATACAATAGATCTCATATCTCTTCAAATATCTCCATCTTTTACTCAGAAAAGCCATCATATATTGTTTTCTAACCTTCAAAACGACTAAACAAATGTCAAACTGTAAGTAACATCTTAATCGGTGTTTGAGCTGCCAAGTAAAATATCTGGCCAGTAAGAATTTTACTCGACAGAGTAGTCTATTCAAATAAAGGTGAATAAACGTATAGTTGCGCTAATCTGTCAAGTACACATCTTAGCACTTTACTCAGAGATGAATAAACCGGCCCTACAATCAAATTGACCAAAATTAAACAGCCCTCTTTAAATTAATCGTTCCATTAATGTATCGTTTCATTTTTAATGCAAAACTATCATATTGCCAAAAAATCAATTTAAACAAATCCCTTCTAACACTGTAATACGTCTAATGTCACTGATTGCGAGTATAATATATGAATATGTAAAAATCCTTAATTTTACTACATTTGTTTAATATTTTTATGGCACTTGGGTACCTATTCTCTATTAGTAATCATCTATTATTCCTTCCAGCGAAACGACGAGGATTATCCGATAAATAAAACCATTGATCATGAGTTGGGTGAAACCGCAACGCGGCGCTATAAGATTTACGACACCATCCTGAGCGTGTTGATAAATATTAGCGGCTGTTTTAGGGCGCCGTGCTCTACCAATTCACTTAAAAACCTCCTAATAGTCAATTTACTTCCACTTTACACCTGAGGACGGTAAATTTGCTTAGAATCAAGCGCGCTTTAAACTTTTAATCTAATACAGGCGGCGAGTTATTGTCCTTATCAGCCGTAAACTAATTCTTTCTATATTATATGTTATATTGGGATAGAAGATCGAGTTTAGTTTACTAAACTGAAATATTCGCGTTGTAGTACGCTGAAACTGTGTGTACCTTGTATAAAAATGAGTTATCAATTTTGAAGATTAATTAATAAATGTCTGATTAGTACTAAGATTCGCAAGAAGGGAATTTGATCGTTAAAAAGAAGTAAAGAAATGGAGGTCGAGGTGAAGGTCAACTCCAACAAAACGCTGATAGGATGGGATGGTATTTTCTGATAACCACTCAGCCAGTAAAAGAAGTTAAACCATTACTGGGTTGGTAACGGACATGCCTCGAAAAGCATAATACCACAAGCCGTGTAAGCGACCGGTGTAGAGATGCGAACTACAGGGGAAACGAGTTTACATGAATCTGCCATGGAGAATGAAGTATCAGGCAAATATTCGGAGAGATCTATTGGAGCCCTCGAAGTCCTCAAGTTTACACTGGCAAGGTACCGGGCGTTAATAGAGACACCAACTGCTCGGTGGAAATAAGAGAATCAATAGGGATGGTGCAATGAGCATCAAGCTCAAGTTGCGGACATCAAGTGCCACCTAACTGAATCAATGAATGAATGCCTGATTAGTACGTGAAACATATGATGATATTGGAGTTATGCAGGTTAAAATGGATTATCTCAAAATATAGAGTATTTTTAACCTTAAAAACGTCTAATACCCTTATAAATATAGAATTTTTAACTCGCCTAAACTTGGTCGGGATCTAACTTTACTTAATTGTAGCTGTTTAATGAAGCGCCCTTGAAGGATAAGGCTATGTTATCAAAATGCTAAATGCTAAACTGAGGAAGAAAATATATATAATTACTCCCGACAGCCGGCTATATCAAGCGCAGTCGAACCCTGTAAACTAGGTAAAACTAGTTAGAGAGTGAAACAATCCCTCAATGCACTTACAGAGACTAACACGCGTCTCTGATTTGGGTGCAGGCATGAGGATATAAAGAATGTAATGCCGGCGAACTAG